>OY720048.1:615766-781278 GCA_963082485.1 Eudonia mercurella
GAGTTATACACATGTGGAGATACTTATCAATCAATCAGTGAGTGGGTATTGATGTCTATCAATCACGGAGTTAACTCCATCGTTAGCTTTTTTTATAATTGTAATTTATTTGTAGGTGTATGATGATTATTTAGTCTTGCAAGAAATATATCTGGTAAATGGATTGATGCAGTTAGTTTGCGCGTTGTATAGGTTTAATGGTCCGCAGTGGAAGCCTCTTGCTGCGATATATTTGGGCAATGAAATTTAAAATGAATATATTGAATGTTGACTTGTGATGCAAGGGCCTTACAGATATTTCCACCAGTATAATTAAGTTGCTTTACATCCGGAGCCTTATGACAAAATTCTGTAAGCCAATATGAACTTTATAGCTTAGTGCGGAAAGCTTTTATGAAATACACAGCTTCGGCCGCGAGCCATTCACTGATTTAGTCCAATTCTATTTGACAATTTGGATTGTTATGTTCAGTTACATTAGACGATGCTGTTTCTATATGAGTTGTGTACTTAATGTTATCTGTTGTTTAATATTGTGACTAACAAATTACAATTATCGTTACCCTGAGTACATAACATTTAGGGAAAGTTTCACCAGTTATTAAATCATGTGTTTAAGTTTTATACTACGTACTGGCTGATATAATTACTGTTGAACCAAAATGAACTTATCACGAATGGCGCTGATTATATTTGAAACAGTTGTGTCTTGCAACTGCAAAAAATTTACTGGTAAGCAAGATGTTTACCCATAATCGTGATTATAATGATCATCATCATCATCATCATCATCATCATCATCATCATCATCATCATCATCATCAGCTCATTTTATGTCCCCACTACTGGGGCACGAGCCTTCCCTATGGATGGATAGGGAGAACGGGCCATAAACCACCACGCGGGCCCAGTGCGGATTGGTGGTTGTTAACGACTGCTATTACAGCCGGGACCAACGGCTTTACGTGCCTTCCGAAGCACGGAGGAGCTCGAGATGATAAATTTTTGGTCACCCATCCAATGACCGGCCTTTGCGAAAGTTGCTTAACCTCAGCACTCGCAGACCGAGCGCGTTAACCACTGCGCCATCGAGCTCATTATAATGATAATCAGCTTTAATTATTGTGAATAAAGGTGCGTCCACACAGTGCCTAGTTTTTATTCAGTAAGTTTGGCAATATGGGTAATTCTAAGTAATTTTCAAACTTGAATTAAAATTTAAAGGTCCAACCGTCGTCAGCCTATCGTGGCCGTCGGCTCCTTAATAATGTATGCCTAAGATACTTATGGGATTGTACTTAGTTTGCGTTAACCCCCTTGTATAGTTTATTTATTTCCAATAACTTATTGTCGTCAGACGTTGCCTACATTAATTTGTAACGTAGTAACGTAACGGTAACGTTGTTTGGTAACGTTACAAAAGTAACTGCAGTGTGGGTACACCAAGTTTACACTTCTGTAGAAGCAGCATCGTCTTCAAAATGGCTGTTGTGTTGTAGGCCGGCTGTCAGCTGTTCCTTTGATCTCTGTCTGTTGGAGTTGGCGGCGGTCGAATTCAAATCGGCGATTGTTTATATTATGTAATTAAAGTTTAATTCGGATTCTGCTCCCGTGAGTGTTGGTTAAAGCACGCGTTTGACTGCTTGTAAATCAGTTGTGAAAAGTGAACATTTTAATTTTTGACTTGATTACACTGTAACAATAAAATATAATTAAGAAATAACTTATCGAAACATGAAATATATTTATCAAAATAGTTTTCAAATTATAAATGTTACTTAGAAATATATGCAGCGCGCGGTCTCAATTCGAGCTACGCCGCACTCACCCATCAGTTTGATCTGAAACCGAGTTTATGTATGAAATGTACAGTGTAGGTAATGGTCGCCTGTGCAACTATACTGGCGAGCCCCGCGCCATCTGTTGTGTACAGTTTTATATCTTTAGACAAATTACTGAATGTAGTATAATCGCCAAAAGCCAGTAGTCAAAACAAGCCAACATCACCACGTATGGTTGGACAGGACGAGACATCGTGTACCAAATAATATAGAATTATAGAAACTTAACGCTGTGTTTTATTTGTTCATTTTATTTTTACAGTCGTGTGCTATAAAATATTTTCTTACATTTTTAATAATACCTTATTTTTACTGGAATAAGAATAACAATCAGTGTAGCCAGGTGTGCAAACCTAGCTCTACCCGGGCAATGTCCATATTCTTCTCGGATAGCAATGCTCATTCACCATATTCTTCAGCTCCATTATTCACGATGAATACTGTCTCTTAAGCTATTTATATTTCTTTTATATCATTATTTCAAAATGTTTCGTTTTTCTTTGTAGTAATTTAAATACATAGGTACAACAACAAGGCCCAATAAAGTTGGACAATGTGTAGAAAGATAAATAAACCAATTTGACATGATCCACAGACATCCACATACTACTTTTCTTTATAATCAATATTTGTTAACACTACCCAGTTGGTGTAAACAAAGTCCGGGCAATGCTAATTTTGAACACCCTACGACTCGCTCATATGTATGTACAAACTATTTGAAACTTTATAATACTGCATAAATTAACTTGTACGTGCTTGTTTAAGTAAACAAAAGGCAATCACTGTACCGACTACTGGTGTCACTGAGCAAATAATAGCGTCTCTGATACCTCGTCGAAACTCTGATGTGTTGTGTTGTTTATCAACTCAGTAATGGTGTGCTGCATCTTCTTTCAGACTCTTTTCTCTTGTAAGCCTCTACCGGGTCCATCTCTATCGACATCCTGGCTTCCATCTTTTCACGCGCCAACGGCGTCCCTCTAAAATTATCTTCGATCTCCTGCAAAGTTCGATCTTTCGTCTCTGGCAACAAAAACCATATTACCAGCAAATTGTAAGACAACGCTCCCGCGTAGACAACGTACGTGCCATGCAAACCGATGCCGTCCACCAAACCAGGGAACGTCTTGAGAATGAGGAACATGAAGCCTGACAACGACCACATGCTGATCATGCCTCCTACACTCTTGTACTCAAGTGGAAGCACTTCACCTGCTATAACGTTTGGCAGAGGCACCATGCCCGTAGCGACAGTGAAGAATTGTATGTTAATCAAGACAACCGGGATCCACATAGCGTCGTAGGACAGGAGACCTCCGTTCTTCATGTAAACGTAAGCAGCGATCGCCAGGTGGCTGACCACACACAGGCCTCCAGTGGAAAACATCATTGTCCGCCTTTTCGTCCTGTTTATCACATACACTGCTGCAGCGTTCGAAATGATCCTTTGTACGTCGAGGAATATCATCCAGAAATGTGCATTGGCCTGCGGTCCCAATATCAAGCCCAATATGACAGTGGAATATGATGCCATAGTCGTTCCACCTGCGAAATGAATCATGCAGTTAGCGTGGACCATTAGAGTGATCGGTTTGTAAAACTCCTTCTTTTTAATCGTTGTCATCATATCGCGTAAACGGTTGCTTGTTATCTTCTCATTTTTAGCTTTCTTCATCGAAATCCTTGCGCATATCATTTCCTCTAGCTCGGCATCCTCTTCATCGCCTCTGAGCCACCTGAAGACTTTCCTGCATTCGTCATATTGCCCTCTAGAAGCGAGCCAGCTTCTAGCTCGGTGATTCAGGGGAGTAGAAAGTCATGATTAAGCTGGCTATTGAGAAGAACACGCAGACTAGGGCTGTCATCCTCCAGGATATAAACGTGCCGACGAGGTGCACGAAGAAGATGCCGAAGGCCTGCGCCAGCGCCACGGTGGTGAGGAAGGCGCCCCGGTTCTTGGGGCTGGTGTACTCGCCTATCATTATGGAGCGGAGCGGCGAGAGCATGCCAGTTGATAGGCCACCTAGGATTCTTCCGATGAACAAAGTCTGAAATGGAAAAATAATAATAATAATTTTCCTTATTGGTTGGTTGTGATATGATAAGCTGGCGTGTTAGAGGCCTTCCTCACCGGCTCGTTACGTTTTCGGTGCGGTACCGCCTCTGCACCGAATCTACAAAATGTGAGACGCGCGGCGGAGCTGAGACGAGGGAGGCCGGCCGTTCGGTATATAATAAAACTTCTTTATTTTATAACAAATAACTGCCTCTTTATTTTGAACAAATGTACAATGTCGTTAAACTTCCTTACGGATACACTTACAAAACTCGACTGCTCAAACCGACTGAAAATCAACCGTCGTTGACTGTTCAAGCGCGGGAAAATACCAAGCTCTGATTGGTCGACGCTGCAACCAATCAGAGCGCTGGAAATCGACCCGCCATAAATCCAGTGTTGCCATTTATAGAATATAACAAATGATTGTATTAATGCATCTTAAATAATAATTAAGTAATAATAGAAATCTGAATTAAAATAACAAACCCTAACACAACGTAGATCAATACAAAGACTATATTTAACAATAAAATCGTAATAACTTTTTAAACTCCAATGCTTAGAATAAATTACATAAATTACTAAATTAATTATAGATTTTTATTTATATATTGTTTCACAACCATTACAAATTTACGGTCGAACCAGTTGTTAAATTATCATAATAATCATACTATTAGCGAATTTTTTACAAGAATCACGACATTCGGCCGTCCGACTGCGTGCAAAACTCCGATGCACGCAAAAATCACGACATTCGGAATAATTTGAACAAGAGTTGAACTACAAGTATTCGTACAACAAATAGGTAATGTTTGCAGGGTTCGTTGGATTAGAGAATACTAATTAAGTATTATTTATATAAAACCTTAATGTATCAACGAAGATTTGTGTTATTACTTAAAATATATTACATTGTATTTTTATTTTTATAGTATACTTTATAAAGCTAATTCATAACGTATATTATTTTAAACTTGTAATGACCAATAAGTTATTCGAAATTAATTAATTCTAAGGGTTTCAAATTATTACTAAAAATCAGCACAATACCAAAGTAGCAGTGAAAACTAAACTTATTATATACATTCAAATTCCTTTACGAAAATCATACATTATTTAAGTATATTAGATCTATTATCTATTACATTCAATTTAAACAAACGTTACATGTTTTTTTTTTTTTTTTTTACATTTTAGTCTTTTTTTTATCTAACTAACCTAATCTTAATTTAACTAAGTTTTATTACATGGTGCTCAAGTACTTAGTTATAACAAATTACAACTTAATGGTAAATCATATGCATGGTTATATTTGAATTAGTCCTTATCTGAAGTAGTGTCAGAGTCAGATGACATAGCTGAAGAATTAGAGGATCCGTTAACATCCAGCGCTAAAATATTTATCCAAGGTCGCATCCTATCGGCAGCCACAACAGTATCGTATTTTTTTGCGTTAAATCCCGGAACATTCGTTATTTCATAACGGTCGTTTCCTAAGCATTTCATAATCCTATAGGGGCCTACGAATTTTGGTAATAGCTTTTTGCTTTTGCCATCATTCTTAAAACTAGTTTTAGTGATCTTTACTAGATCTCCTACTGAATACGAGAGTGCTGGAGACCTGTTATGGTCATAAGCTTTCTTCTGACGCTTTTGACTGTTCATAATGTTAGCCGATGCTTCCTGCCTGATTCTATCAATATCGACAATGGGATTAGTGCGGATTTGCGAAGAATCCCCAGAATGTTTATCACCTACTACATCAGGAAAAGTTGACAAAGGCGGACAAAGGATCTCTTATTCGAGCTACGAGTATTAAATGAAGGTGAATTCAAAAGACTTGACGAGGATTGGTTAACATTACTGTTGTTTAAAACATCGAAAGAATTTTCATCATTGTCTTCGTTATTAGCTCTACAAACTTCGGTGGGAACGTTGTTCGTGGGATCAGGTAACTTGTGACAAGCCAGTTCACTACTTAGTTCGGGATTCTCGATCGTTAACATATTATCAATAGGACCATTTAGTTTTATCCCAAATAATAACTCCGACGCACTCTTTTTAGTAGTAGCATTAATCGTATTATTTATACCCCATTGCACTTTACGCAGCTGCTCGTCCCAAATTCGTTCATCTTTGCTATAATTTTGAGTAGAAAGAGCGGCAAGGATAGTTTGATTAAACCTTTCCGCTTGTCCATTTGCCCTGGGACAAGCAACTGCATTTAATATATGTTTGATACCTTTAGTGTTGCAAAAATTCTTGAACTGAGCCGAGGTAAATGCCGTTCCGCGATCCGAAATTATTCTAAAAGGTACACCAAAATCACAGAATAAACTATCTAGCACTTTAATAACACTTTTAGTTTTTGTGTCTCTTACGGGCCTGGCAAAAAGGTATTTTGTGAACCCATCCACTATCGTCAAAATGTAACTATTGCAAGATTTACTCCTTACAAATGGTCCAAGGTGGTCTAAGTGTAGTGTATGGAAGGGCCTTTCTACTTTATGTATGGGATGCAAGAATCCAGTGCGAGTACGAGCCGCATTGTCTTTATTATATGCACAGTCTATACATGCTGCAACATATTTCTTAATAAAACGCCTTAGTTTAGGAAACCAGTACCGGCTCTGAATTCGCTCGAGTGTCTTAGCATATCCAAAGTGACCTACATCATCGTGATTCGCTTTACAAATTTGCCACCTAGCGTCTTTAGGGATGACTAAACGAAACTGCTCCCCGACCTTCCTATGTAATGAATGGTTTTTAACGACATAATTCTTTTTTATTTCCATAACTTCTTCAGTGACATCTGGTTTCAGAATTTTGAAAATGCGACCTAGCTCAGGATCTGCCAACTGTAATGTTAATATCCAGTTGTCTGTACTTATATTCAGGGTATTTAGGATCTGAGTCGGATTGTCTCTATTCGGAGGATTCCGACTTAAAGCATCGACATGACTCATTCGATTACCTGGACGATACTCAATTGAAAATGTGTACTCACTAATTTGCAACCACCAACGGGCAATGCGAGGAATTAGATCTCGTTTTGTCAATGTAGTTCGCAACGCATTACAGTCTGTATAAACAGAAAAGTGGAGTCCTAGAAGATAAGGACGAAATTTCTTCAATGAACAAACCACAGCCAAAGTTTCCAGCTCGTACGAGTGAAAATGGCGTTCTTCGGGTGTGGTTTGCCTACTAAAATAAGCAATGGGTTTTAGAATTCTAGGACAAGGTTGCCACTGCATCAAAATACCGCCTAATCCGAGAGCGCTAGCATCGGTATGCACTTCTGTCTCTAATTCTGGGTCGTACAAGGCCAATAGAGGACGTTCAATGAGATGATCTTTTAAAGTTTTGAAAGACTTTGTCTCTTCGTCGTCCCATCGCCACTGGACATCCTTTTTGAGAAGCGCAGTTAAAGGTCTAGCAATTTCCCCAAACCCTCTGACAAATCTGCGGAAATAGCTCGCCAAACCGAGAAACTGTCGTACTTCGTGGATATTACGTGGCACTGGGAAATCTCGTACAGCCAATATTTTTCTTTCGCTAGGCTTTATACCTTCCGAAGAGATTTCGTATCCTAAATAATCAATTTTGCTATCGAAAAAACTACACTTAGAAAGTTTTAATGTAAGACCAGATTCCTGAATCACGTTAAGTACATCCTCGAGCCTATCAAACCCCTCATTTAAAGAAGCGGATGGAATTAGAAGGTCATCCATGTACGCTAAAGCGGACTTAAATCTTCGAGAACCCAACAGCCGATTCATCATTTTTTGAAACACCGAGGGTGCATTTGCCAATCCGAACGGCATACGCTTAAACTCGTAATGCCCATCCGGAGTGACAAACGCAGTCAGATGTCTGCTAGATTCTTCCATTGGTATTTGGTAATAACCTGACGCTAGATCCAAGGTTATAAAGAACTTGTTACCACTTAAATTTGAAAGTTGATCGTCAATTAACGGTAATGGATACTTATCTTTTAAAGTCTTATTATTAAGGGCCCGGTAATCTACACAAAGCCGAGACTCCCCGTTCTTTTTTTTTACTAGTAATATGGGGCTGGCATAATTTGAATCAGATTCTTGAATGATATCATTCTGAACTAAATCCTCGATTATATCTGTAACCTTTCGCCGCTCATGATGTGACAAACGATAAGGTCTATAGACAACTGGAGTTTCATCTTGCAAATCTATATTCATAACAGTGCCTTTTGCACAGCCTAGCTCACTAAGATTAGTAGCAAAACAGTTTCTATACTTCTGCAAAAGTCGGTACAATTTATCACGGGTATTCTGATCTAGATCATGTCCAACTCTAATATCTGATTTGTCTAATGGTAGGAGTTTGTCTTGACTTTTGTCCGACCTTACAATCAAAGCTTTAGTCTCTGTAATGGGATTGACTCTGGCTATCAACTTATCTGCTTTGAAAATAATAGGCGTGCTTGTTAAGGCAGTAACAAATATCACTCCCTTGCCTCCTTCTACCCTAAAACATCCTTGATGTAAATAATACTCTTGGTTTGGACTCATTCTGGTACACCCGTCGGAGTAAATATCGCCCGTATATGATTCGTTCGTATAAACATCTATTAGTCCTCCCTTAGACACGACAACATCTTTTGAAACATAGAGTTCGAGGATCATATTCCTTTTGCCATAAACACTACAAGGAGTATGATAAAAATTTAGCCGCTCATTATCTTTCACTACCATCACAAAAGCTAACTCAGTAAAGTTCTGCCCTATTAGCATTGGCGCATCCAAAAACTCATCGTCAACTGCTAAAACACTCAGCTCTGTTTCTACTTCATCAATTCTAATTTGAATATTAGACTGAAACTTTGGTTTTACATTAGAGTTGCCGAAACCCCGTATAGTCGGTAATAGATCATAACGTTCGGAGAGAGCAAGACTTTTAGCAGCAGATTTTCGAATCATACTACATTCACTTCCAAAATCAATATAGGCATTAAGCATAGTACCATTAACACTAACGTTTTTAAAGAATTTCTCGCTACTGTGCTTTGAGTAATTTTTAACAACAGGGTTCGAAGGGGCGTTAGACAAAAAGTTTGTCTCAATTTTGGAGTTTACATCGTTATGCTTATCATCTACAGTAGAAGTAACTTTTAGCACTTTTTTTTCCGAGTGCTGAGTAGTTTGGCTGTTAACTTCATATGACTGCAAAGGTTTCCTAAAACAACTATCTGCATTATGGCCTACCCTACCACACTTACCACACTTTGTCAAAGGTTTTCTACAATTATTGTAAGTATGGCCTCGTTCCTTACAGTTAAAACAAACAACGTCAGATAACCTATTAAAGGAGGACGTCCTATTTTGACCGCTATTATTCGCACCAAAATCTCGCCTTCTGTAAGTACCAGATAGGAACGAACCTCGTACAGGTTCTTTTGACCGTGTTGGCTGTTGTGACGCTAAGTAACTTAACAGATCCTCAGGTTCCTCACACTTAAGAGCTTGAGCACCATTCCTAACTGAATTATCAGTAATGCCATATATAATACAATCTATAGCCTTATGACCGACAATCTCGCATCTACTTAATAATGATAATTTGTCATAGAAATATTCTCTTAGAGTTTCATCTGTACGAGATTTTCGGTTTAACATTTCTTCCAGAATTTTACCGTAATTTACTTCATTGGGGAATGCTTTTTTAAATTTAACTTGCCACTCTTCCCATGAGAAATCGAGCGATGGTAAAGACTCGTACCATCGTTTTGCTAGACAACATAATTTTTGAAGCGCGTAATGAATGGTTTGCTTTCCATCCCAACCATAGATAACGGAACACTCATTGACTTTCTTTAACCACCGCTCGATATCCTGTGATTTATTGTTCGGATCAAACTCAGGCAAAACATTGGTCGTAGGAATACTCTTACTTGGATAGTTCGGCAGCGCAGATAATATCTTCAGCAGATCCTCCGCTGACCAGTCTCTAGTTGGCTTCGACTGCTTTCCGGGTACCCTGGACTCTTCAGATTCACTGGAGGTAGACCGTCGTCTTCGCCGTCGACTTCGTCTTGGAGTGTTGCCCACGTTTTCTTCATCAATGCCATATGAAAAATATATTTATATTAAATTCAAATTTAAATTTGGTGATCTATCGGCGTAGCATAGTTAGGCTCTGCCAATGAAACTTATACCCAGAACTAATATGCTTTAACGAACTATACTCCTCTCAGCATAAGTTGCAGCTTCAAGAAATGCAAATGCGATTTTAAGAAGAGCCTAACATTTACGCCACAAAGACTAATGGCAACATAAAATTAGATAGATGCCTTGCATAGCTGCATAAAACTAAACGCACAATTCTAAACACAGCTCACCTACATGTCTGCATTTACTTTAGGCGTACAATTATAATTACAACTTACCTACATGGCTACTTTAAAGTACATGCACCTATACATTTCTAATCGGCAGTTTACCTACTTGACTGCATTAACTTTAGACGTACAACCCTAATTACAGCTCACCTACATGACTGCATTAAAGTACACGTATACGTTTCAAATTAGCAGTTCACCTACATGACTGCATATAGCTCACCTACATGGCTGCATTAAAGTACACGTATACGTTTCGAATCAGCAGTTCACCTACATGACTGCATACAGCTCACCTACATGGCTGCATTAAAGTACACGTATAAGTTTCGAATCAGCAGTTCACCTACATGACTGCATACAGCTCACCTACATGGCTGCATTAAAGTACACGTATACGTTTCGAATCAGCAGTTCACCTACATGACTGCACACAGCTCACCTACATGGCTGCATTTGTTCTTTTCAACTCAGCAGTTCACCTACATGACTGCATACAGCTCATTACATGTTGTTCAATCAAAGCAAGTCAACGCAGCGTGATCCCACACATTTTCATAGAATTATGTTTTGTCGTTGCCATATAACCTTATCGTTGCCATATAACCTTATCGAGGTGTCGCCTCGACCAAAGGTAGCACGAGCAACGGCCCCACTATTTAAACATACGATCTGTATTCCAACAATCTGAGAATCACGCCGCAATAATTGTTACACTAAAACCGCTCACTAATCTTATCCGAGGTTACATTAACGTGTTAACTTTAAAGAACACTATAACCGCTCACTGATCTTATCTGAGATTACATTAATGTATTAACTATAAAGAACTTTTTTTGTACTTACGGTTTTTTCCCGACATGGCTCGCAGGTCGATCCCACTTCTGACTTATAATAAAACTTCTTTATTTTATAACAAATAACTGCCTCTTTATTTTGAACAAATGTACAATGTCGTTAAACTTCCTTACGGATACACTTACAAAACTCGACTGCTCAAACCGACTGAAAATCAACCGTCGTTGACTGTTCAAGCGCGGGAAAATACCAAGCTCTGATTGGTCGACGCTGCAACCAATCAGAGCGCTGGAAATCGACCCGCCTAAATCCAGTGTTGCCATTTATAGAATATAACAAATGATTGTATTAATGCATCTTAAATAATAATTAAGTAATAATAGAAATCTGAATTAAAATAACAAACCCTAACACAACGTAGATCAATACAAAGACTATATTTAACAATAAAATCGTAATAACTTTTTAAACTCCAATGCTTAGAATAAATTACATAAATTACTAAATTAATTATAGATTTTTATTTATATATTGTTTCACAACCATTACAAATTTACGGTCGAACCAGTTGTTAAATTATCATAATAATCATACTATTAGCGAATTTTTTACAAGAATCACGACAGGTACAGATTCTGTGCAGAAGTGCGCGATGCGCTCGTTAAAAATTCTGTTCCGAAACGACTCGGAGTGAAAGCTCTCATTTGATTACATGCGCTCGGTAAACAATCTGTACAGATTCGGTGCAGAGGCGGTACCGCACCGAAAACGTACCGAGCCGGTGAGGAAGGGGCCTTAAAGGATATACCCAGCAGAGGGTACTTACGGGCTGAAATAATGATGATACCACAATGTCTTGTGGACCCCACGGTGAGCCCTTCTAGGCTCAATAACGAGACAAGGCCCTCATTGTTCGTAAAAAAAAGCACTCATGAGAAATTTTGTATTAATTACAATTTGTTTGTTTAGGTGCAAACCGTTCGAGAATTTTCAGTGTCAATATAGTACCTTTGTCCATAAATTCGTCGTCGTCGTCGTAATTAATGTCATAGTATTTGAATAACTCCGGTAAAAAACGGACGTCTGTTCTCCAAATAACGTCACTTGTTTTCAGCCATCCATCATCAGCCATCTTACTCTCTGATACTGACCCAACATGATTCTCCTTTTTTTAAGTAGCACAGTTAGTATAAATTATATTACTTTGACATTATTATAATATGTTTCAATGGTTTGCGCCTCCGATTGTAACTATTTTAAATTATTTGTATGTACATTGTAAATTTTTGTTTTATTGCAATAAAATAATTATCTAAGTATCTATCTAAACTTGTAGAAACGTTGCCAAACTATGCCAAGAGAAAAGCCAGCTCAGTGGTTCAGCATACCGGATGAAGTGTGATCGACCTTATCCTCGCTTATACTCACTCATCTCCAGGAGAGATAGGCCAGATCTAGTGCCGTCCTGTTCTGTTGAAAATAAAATCAATCTTACCGGAAAATTGGTAGCCATAATAGTGATTCCCCATCCCAAAATAGCCGGCACGGTGGCCATGTAGTGGGCGGTTTTCCTGCCAAAACGCCCCATTATGGGGGACATTACGAAACTGCCGATCAGCAGCATGATGCCTGTTATTGAAGCTGTAAATAAAAAATACCTTATTATTAACTCTAAGAAAGGGATTGCTGTTGTCCGTCTATGGTCTTTGCAGCGTAACCGTATTTTAGGGGCGTTGATAAACTTAGGTTGCTAAAGCCGTATAGTGATCGAATATCCTCGAGAAGGTTTCTAGGGGGGATAGCACCATGTAAGCGTGTCCCCGTCCTCTACTAGATTCAAATCGGATTTTAAGAGCAAAACAACCCGGACCGGAGCATTTCTTACGACACGTCTCGCCACTCCATCATCATCATCCCTAAGGTATCCTTAGGAGCTATTGACTGATTTCAGTTGCGCGCCGGCCAAAAGGCTCATGGCTATCAGGCTAAAAGTACCGCGTGTTAAGTAGAAGCAATTTTTTATACCTTATTGTGGCCTTTATTCTCATCTGATGTTGAGTTATGATGAGGGTGGGAGCGTACTTCACCCGGAATACTCAACCACTAAGAAACTGACTATCTTATGGCAACCCTTGCATAATAGTCTGTAAATATTGTGCTCTGTGTTTGTTGATTAGTATCAGTAGAATTTAAAGACGAAATAAGTAACAATTGTGTTCAGTGTACGAAGAATCCTTGCGCTAATCTACAGAAGTATTTGCACCAAGAAACAAGTTGTTTTTATGGGTAAACAATCCCAAAACAAGTTGCATTTATTTACCCCCGAGAATCATTTATAACTGTGAAGTACCTTCAAATTGGAGTTTTTGTGGTTGTCAAAATAAAGATGACGTATAATTTACACAAACATCAGCTTTGGACAATTACCCTATTGTGGGACAAATTCAGTAGCAACAGCAAACTTTCATGATGAATTGCTTCGCATGTTATGGTATCATTGCTAATGAAGAGGATTTTATGTGTTGCACTATTAAACAATGCAGAAAAGACTATCATCTCTTCTGTGGGAATAACTTGGTGGAGTCTCGAAACTCTTGGTCATGCCCGGAGCGCCGCTGTGCTGCTAAGAAGGGTGGCGACAATACTTTTAACGCCTGTAGGGTCTACAAAAACATCCCGTGATCCTAATGTTACGCATCGTCGAAAATTACCACCGGCAGGCACCGCCATCACCGTGAACCGACGACGTCGATAACAGTTTAAATATAAACTAACTTCAGATCGACGATATGCAAAGTCTAGAAATACTATACGTCAAGAAATACTATCTTTGAAAGGTCAAATCAGTTGGGCCGTAAACCTAATCGAGTCTAAGATGGTACTGTATGCTGCCGAGGTGAAAGAACTTAACAAAAAACTCGAACAAGTATTCAACGCTGAAGCTGTTTGCTATTCTACTGCAACATCTGAAATTATTGACTACATTTTCAGATGTTTCAACGGTTTCGTAGGCTCTACTGCAGACTTTACCCGAAGACCAGGCTGCTGAAGTCTTTTTAGCAACTCAAACGGCTCAAATAGACCCGCTATTTAATCGAGCACCCCGAAGACATAAGCAGAAAATGGTAAAAAGCATAGAAGAGCCTTCACATGAAATGTGTGCCACTGATGAAAACAGGACAAATAACTCCCAGCCAACTACAAGTGATGGAAACACTAACTTGGGTCTTCAGTGTTCGGAATCGGAGCAACCCAGCTACCACTGGTGGATCGAGATGAACAGAAGAAAGAGTACAAGGCCAGCTTCCCTCTGCGGTACAGCAGATGCAGCCAAAACAACGCTAAAGGCAGCCGAACATCACACTGTAGCGGTAACAGAAACATTCTTCGATGATTCTGTTGAAGATTCTGAACTTTAATCTGGTGACTTAACGTTTTTTAAATTTTTTTATTATCTATTTATGTTAACACTATAAAAGTTGTAGGGCAGTGCGTTTGTTTCACTAGCTAAATATAGCAGATCTTAAAAGAAACAAGCCCCTTCAAAGCTACAATGAAACAAAAGGTCAATTCCGCTATCAAAAAAAGAAGTCAATTAAAAAAAAATTGGGCCATAAAGAAAGACACAAAACTAAAAATCATTGTTATTCTTAATTAAATGTATATAAAAATATTAACATCCGGTATTGAGTTTTAGAACTTATTAATGAGTGAGAAAAAAACGTCAATTTTATGAAATTGACGTTTTTACCTATGGGTAAAGACCCAATAGGTATTAATAATTACTTTTGTTATTTTTTGTCGTATTGTCGCCTAGCTGAGAGAAATGTTGTGAAAAATGCAAATGGAGGTATGTTAAATGTAGTGTTAGTCCAAAAGAGAGATGATATACGTGATGTCAAGGTTGTTGCTACTGACGGAATAGTTTCCTCGCCACTAGACATCGAGGTGGGAATCGACACGGTTCATTCAGCGAGTTTACTAGACCCAACTAATAATTACGCGTCAAAGGATTGGAAGTTTGGCAAGTGGGATTATAATCGTTTAATCTGCGTTGATTTCAGAAACTCCTTTTCAAGGTTCCAGTTTTGAAGGCAGAAGATGTTGCTTTTGCAGCTTACCACTTTTACAGCGTTCTTTACGGTTATTTTTACGAAAGTATGCCCAAAAAGAGACGCAGGCAATGTAGTTTTAAGGCGCTATACTGTTTGGATCACTGGGGACATTATTCGAGATATAAAGCAAAAGTCGAAATTGCACTTTACTTGCAAGCGCTCGAACTGTGAAATGGCTTATTGGCAGTTTTCTAAATTAGGAGCCGAGCTAAAGACTCGCATTTCATTGGCTTACAATTCGTATATCAATCGCATAGGACATAATATACAGCGCAATCCGAACGAATTCTGGCGTCACATATCCAGTTTTCGTACCAGGGAGGTTTTAAATCCAATGTTACATTTGAAGGTCAGACGTTTTCGGGAGTTTAAGCAGCAGATGATGCTTTTGCCAGCTTTTTTTCTAGTGTTTTTTATTCGATGTTCCTTAGCTTGATGCTGATAGAGCATATAGTGCGGATAATAGCTGTGAAAGTAATTATGTCGGTATCAGTTCTTTCACTTTAAAGGACGTTTTGTATGGCATTAATAAGTTGAAACCTAGCAGCGCTGTTGGAGCAGATAGCGTTCCACTCATAGTTGTCAAACAGGCAAAGAAGCACTTGTGCATTCCTCTTTGTCATATATTTAATCTGACCCTGACAACTGGTAAATATCCACCACAATTGAAACTGTCAAGGGTGAGTCCAATACCAAAAAGTTCAGATAAGTCCAGAGGATTACCGCCCTATTGCAGTTCTCTCTGCTCCAGCAAAGGTATTGGAAAGTGTTCTCCATAAGTTCATCATCATCATCATCATCATCATCATCTCAGCCAAAAAGACGTCCACTGCTGGACAAAGGCCTCCCTCAAGGAAAAAAAATTTTGAGGGGAATTTGCCATAATGGCCACGCTTGGCAGGCGTGTTGGCGATCGCAGTAAGGTGAGAGTAATCACAGAGAGACGCTGCTGCGCATCCTCTGGAATGGTCCCATAATCGCCTTCTACGACACCCACGGGAAGAGATGGGGTGGTGCAATTCTTTACCCCCGGCACCACACGGGGTGAGCCATAAGTTCATCTATACTCAAATGAATAAATTCCTTTGCAATTAGCAGCACGGTTTCAGACCAAAATGATCAGTTGAAACCAATTTATTAACAGTGGTGGATTTTATCTCGAAGGTTTTGGATAGTGGTTCTCAAGTAGATGTTTCTTTACTTTGACTTCCGGAAGGCGTTTGATAGGGTCAATAACGACATATTGTTGACAAAACTTGGGAAAATAGGCTTTACTCCAAGCCTTCTTCGCCTACTTGCTGACTACCTTCGCGATCGTCAACAATATGTACTGTACTGTGTATGTGTAGTACTGTATGACATTGTGAAAATTGAAATTGGTAGTTACCTGATGTAATTTTTGCAAACTTATTTTTATTTATTTTTATTTTTTTTTGTATTATTTTTGGGTGTTGTGATTGTCCTTTTTTTTGTGTGTTTGTTTGTGATGGAAAGTGTCCTTTTATGATAGGGCATTTTCCAATATTTTTGACGCTGTAAGGGAGAAAAGAGCTGGACACTTGCTGAGTTTCTTGCCGGTTCTTCTCAGTACAAGTTCTCCCGCCCAGAGTAGACTTACGAACCGATGGCATAATGACGTTCATAAGAGCTATTTGTAGCCTAAACTGAATAAATGATTTTGAATTTTGAATGTCAGGCTTGGTTTGTATGAGTCTTGCCCCTATCACACGCGTTCTGGTGTAAGTCAAGGGTCTATTCTTGGCCCTCTCTTGTTTTTGTTGATGGTGAATGATTTCCCCACCGTTCTCAGTTACGCAAGATGCGTACTATTATATGCAGATGACCTAAAACTATACGTAGAGGTCAAGTCAGTGGAGTATACCAATGGAGTTCGATTAACGGCATGGAGTTTAATGCTGAAAAGTGTCATGCGGTGACTTTCGGACGGTTGTGGCACCCAGTGGCTTATGGCTATAATATCAATGGAGATATAATAACTCAGCTCACCACCATTAAAAATTTGGGTTTCAAACGTTTTACACACACATGCTCTTGCTAAGTTATCTTTTCGATGTCTGGGTTTCGTCCTTAGAAACGCTAAAGATTTTCAAAATGTTCAAGTTATAAAACTCATTTTCACTATATTAGTACGTAGTAAATTAGGTATAGAGCCCTCATGAAAGCTCATATGTGCTTATGTTAAAGAAGGTGCAGAAAGCTTTTTTAAGATATTTGTACAAACGCGAGAATGGGTACTATCCTTTTATATACTCGTCTAAGTTTTTTGCTAGGTAGTTTTGGCTATAATTCCTTGGAGAGACTCGGGACACAATAATGCTTAACATTGATGTTATGACGACATAGATATTTACGAGTAGAAGTGATTAATTTTGACGGACAAAGGTACGCCTAGGACTGTCACGTATCTCACCTATCCAAGAGGCGGCGTCCTTGCTAAGTGGAAAGTCATGATCTGGGCGCTGCAGCTGCGGTAGCAGGATGGCCGGGTAGCCCATCACACAGCCGTGGCCCACGATGTTGGCGCCCACCGCGCACGTCACGAAGCACTGCGTACATCATCATCGTCATCATCATCATCATCATCATCATCATCATCATCATCATCATCGTCATCGTCATCATCATCAGTCTATGAACGTCTCATTGCTTACATAGACTTATCAAAGTTACTGTTTATCAAAGAATATCTGGTTAAGTAGGTAAATAGGTTACACGCAGACGATGCAAAATAAATATTAAACAATATTTAGGGAATGTTTAAACAAACATATGCATACAATAATAAACTATGCTAATATATATATAACTGACTTGTTTCACGAAGGGCGAGAACCTGCTTTTATTCGGCATAATAAATAACACTACTTTTCAATTTATCAAAAAATTCAAGACTGCCGCTTGGTTATCTTCGGAAATATCATACAATCTTATTGCTGATACCACCGACCGCCACGGCACGAGTGAGAAGTGAGATAATATTAAAACCACAGACCAAATATATTAAATCCAATGCAAACTGATAAAATAAGATCGAGAAAAACGTGTTTCTCAAAGAAAAATCTTACTTCTAAATAGATGTGATTGAACTTAGGAACTCAGGTTTTATTACAGTTTCATACATTGTCAACAGCTTGTAGCTGCCATTGCTGATGATGCTTGAAGCTTCAGAATAGAATAGAATAGAAAAAAAAATCATAACCACTTAAATTAATAACAACAACATTGACAAAAGACTTAGAACTAGTGGTGTTGAATCGGTCTCTACTCAGCATAACGTTGAGATACCTGGTTGGCACCTCGACGCCGAACTTCCTTGGAAATCAGAAAAAAAAATAAAAAAAAGATAGTGACGTCACTGCACGTCAGCAGTCGGTTTCAACTGCTACTGCTAAGGCATTCACGATGCAGAGGTGGGATGAAGAGCGGGCGGAGGGGATAACTTCGCGAGAGCAGTTGACAGTTCGAGAAGTCAGTATAAGCACAAAATAAGAAGACCCGGCGGAAGGTAAGCTTAATACATACCGCGGTCGAGCAACGCACTCATAGGAGTCTATGTCTCCGTCCGTTAGGATTAACGGACTCTGATCTCGGAACAGGTGGGTTACTCTTGAAACACAATTGCAATAATCGATTTCCAATTCCAAATCTAAAAAATTCAAATAGTACTCTTAAAAGCGATAATAGCGTTACATTGGAATTAAATTGCGTGGAAATTGAGTGAACAAATTATTATCGAGATGGGGCGTTCCGAAATTGCGAAACTTATCCCAATATCGATACATATTTATCGCATTGGAATTCTATTGAGATTGAGTTTGCGTCAAGAGTAGCTTACCAGCTCGGGGCAGTCCGAGCGCAGCTGTTGCGAAATACTGTGTCCGTGATAGGTATTCGATGTGTGCGCTGCTCGAACGCGTTTGTATGAAACTAAACTACTGCAGTCTCCTTGAGGTGTAAGCCTGGCAACTGCTTGACTGCACGATGAAAGACCGCCCAGAGCAGTCGCAACTGCTTGAGCGGTTCCATGTATGTTTGTAAATAGAAGACTGTAGCTCACTATGCAGTCGCAGCTTGAAGCAGTCGCATCCTGACTGCTTCAAGCTGACCGTGATCGGCCGATCTTCTTGGTCGACGACGCGCGAGTTCTATCAAAGGTTTTACAACCTCTTTGGTCTTGTGGTTAAGACCACCGGTCTTAGATCCAGAAGTCCCGGGTTCGATTCCCAGCGGTACATGTTTGTGTACTCGGTTTGGTTGGTGGTAGGTCTTGTTTAAAGTCCATCTGGCACCACCTATCTCTAGCAGCCGTTCCGCCAACTAGACATAAGATAGATAGTGCCTCAGAAGTTGAGGATTTTGAGTGAACTGCGCTTCAATCTTCCATCACCTAACATCAGGTGAGGTGAAGGCCGAGTGATTATCCTTAAAATTATTAAAAAAACTTTATCTCGATTCCGTTATTTTAAAATGTTTACAATGCAGGTCAGTGTGTCACGAGTTTGACAATTTTTAAATATACCTAACCTCTAGCTTAAATTATTGAAACAGGTGGCTTGTCTTTAAATAAACACAATGCATAGTCACCTTAGAATTAGCACTAAAACTTTTGAAATCATATTTTCATTTTCACATTTCCTTCGATTGATATCGAACGTTTCCACAGACAAAGTTATAATAAAATTAAAGGATACCATGTTACACTTAATACCATTGCTATACGAGCATCTTTGAAGGAAACCAATAGATACTGCCTACAAAAAACCTGAAACAAACTTTCTGGCAGAAAATGGTGTTAATCAATGTAATTTTAAATACTTTTTTACAAGCGAAATAGTTAAAGTTGCATCCTTTATCGCGTGCTCTTTTTTAAGTGAAAAACAGTGAAATAATGACACCAAAATGGATAACACCTTTCATGAAACAGGTTAGTGTGAATAAGAAGACTTGTTTAAGACAACGCATTAAGTTTTATTTTATTGGCCTATTTCGTCCCAGTGCTGGGCAAGGCCTCCCCCAAATCTTCCCGTACGTATCTAACTTTAAGTTAGGCTTTACAAATTCAAAATTAAATCTAGCTTGCGAGCATCAATTACATAATTTATAGTTACAAATATTATTCTTGTATTGGTAGTTCGCTCTTCGTCCTCCAAATTCTACACGGTGTCGTGTAAGAGACGCGCTGGACAGAAACCGGTGGAGGGCAAATCATTCGCTCCAGATGCAACCTTGATGCTGACCCGATCTTGACCTGATCTTGCTATTGCTATACATGAGAGGAACTCGAAGGTGCAGTGATGAGATCGATGACGCAATTGTTAACGCAATCAATCAAAGGGTGACCAAAAATGTTTTATCTCGAGCTCCTCCGTGCTTCGGACGTAAAGCCGTTAATCCCGGCTGCATTAGCAGTCGTTAACCACCAACCCGCACTGGGCCTGCGTGGTGGTTTATGGCCCGTTCTCCCTATCCATCCATGCTCGGGCTTCAGTAGGAAGAACATAAAAATGAATTGGTATTTTTTTTATGTAATGGTGATGATACATGAATTTTAGGGGTTCGTGGTGGTTGGGGTGGCCTTGAACTTGGCCAGCTTCGGCACCGTGATGGGGTTCACCGCTCCCTTGCTGCCGCAGCTAAGGGATCCTGCCTCCGGGATCCAGATGGATGACGTCTCTTCCTCTTGGATAGGTAATTATTACAACATTCCCGTAACAAAATGTGGAAAAGTATTTGTAAATTTTGAACACGTCATACCTATATCGATGGCGTTACCAATCTAAAATATCATATATTCTTATTTTCAGCATCGATCGTCGGCATCTCCCTTTTAGTCGGCAACTTGTCGGTGCCCGTCATCATGGGCCGGCTAGGGAGGAAGCTCGCGAGCCTCCTCAGTAGCCTCATCATCCTGGCATGCTGGCTGTGGGTCGCCCTCGCCACCAGCCTCAACTCCCTGCTTATCGCGAGGTTCTTCCAAGGCTTCTGTCTAGGCATCAGCCTCTCTCTATCTCCTATTATGGTCGGCGAACTTTCCAGTCCTTCCAACCGAGGAGTTTTCTCATCATTCATGATAGGCACCGCAAGTGCTGCTACTGTAGCAGTACACGTCATGGGTTCCTATATGTCATGGCAGACCACGGCTGTTGTATGCGCATTTATAACATTAACAAGTTTCGCCATTATGCTGATGTCACCAGAATCACCCAGTTGGTTGGCAGATAAAGGCAGATTTGAAGATAGTAAAAAAGCGTATCGTTGGCTGAGAGGTGATGAAGATGACGATGAATTAGAAAGAATGCATGAAGCAAAGCGAGATAGAGATGTACAAACATCTGCTAACAGAGCTAAAAGCAGCAGTATTGTAAGTTACTTCGTGAACATTTTAAAAAGGAAAGATTTTTATAAGCCAGTGATCATAATGATTCATTTATACACTATGACTTTGTGGGCAGGCATATCGTTTGTAACAGTTTATATTGTGGACGTTATAAAATTATTGGTCGGAGAAAGTGTGGATGGGGCAATGCATTTAACTATCCTGGATATTCAAAGATTGATTTCCTCAATTGTTTCGGTATACTTGATAAAACAATATAAGAGAAGGATTATTTTGTTCACTACTGTCTTCATAAATGTAATTGTGTTAATTGCTGGAGCTGCTTACTCCTTTGCAAAAGTAAAAGGCGCTCTTCCATATGACCACCCAGCTATTGGTTTACTATTGTTGCACATTCACATGTGTAGCTATACTTTGGGGAGTGTACCAATTCCCGTAATTATATCTGGGGAGCTGTTTCCTCTACAATTCCGCAGTTTAGCTGGTGGGATCAGTGCTTTAGCATATTCCATAAACTACTTTGTTACATGTAAAACTTTTGCGTTCTTATTTAGTACCATTGGTATCTACGGTACGTACGCTTTGTATGCAGTCGTGTTGTTCTATTGCTTGGTTGTAGTCTGGATAATGCTGCCTGAGACGAAAGATAGGACCCTCCAAGATATCGAGGAGGAGTTTAGGGGTGCGCCTAACTTAAAGTGCGAGGAAGCGCTGACGTCATTTGATGATAAAAAATGAAGGTGTGCGCTAAAACTCTTATTTACGTAAGTTTTTTGGGAATTTTGTACAGTATCTAAGCTAGAATAAAACCTTTAAACAGTTGTTAGGTCCGATATCTACCGAAGCAGAGGAGAGCGAAGGAGAGATGAAAAGTGTCGTAATCGCCTAATAAGAGAGGATGTACCTGATGGTACATATTTTTTGATTTGTTTATGTTTTTGATATTTATGTTTTTTATAGAGATTGACATATTTTTATACTTTCTCTTGTTCTTCTCGTGATCTTGGATTACACAGTGTCAACTACCTAATAGAGACCTTTATTTTAACATTAATATCATACAGTCCCTTTTAACACCCCTTTCATTCCCATTAATAACAGAGGAGATCGAGGAATAACCTAGATCTTATTGGTTACTTACGACACTTATCTCCTCATCTTCTTCATCTCCTGTTTGGTAGAGGCAGGGCCTTAGTATTGTCGAAGCCATCATTACTTTGGGAATCGTACACTTAGGGCCAACTGAATGGTCTCATTTTGTTGACCTTCGTTAAGTGTAGCTCAAGAGTGACATAAAACTCAACGTGTAGCACGTCATAGGTTCAAAAGCAAAGCAAAGCAAAATCATAGGGGAATTTGCTGTAATATTTTGGAAATGGTTAACTTTCAATTTCAATTTCTGGTTGGACCCTGGTCTCCCCTAAGGATCTCCACAACTACCGCTTTTGTGTTGCTCGCATCCAGTGGCTAAACGCGACCTTCATGTCTTGTGTTCTTTTAAATCTCTGTGGCTGCATGCATTTTGTTTATTATGTTATTATTCCTGTCGGTCGATTAGTTTAGTAGTAGGTAAGCGTTGCGAAATCGCACGACAGAGTGCCAAGTGCGAGTTTTATTCGCCATTCGATCACCCTAACAAAAACGAGAATTTGTATGGCAAAATTTTAACTCTTCTCGTATCGCTAGGAGGCGCTGCTTCAATACCATACTAATTTGCGTTTTCATAACATGTTTCGTAAACGTAGGTAGTAACGCAAGATGGCTGAGCGAGCGTCGTGTCGGAACCGAGGATTTTGAGGATAGACGGGGAGAGCCGTTGTACCTACTTCAAATGAAGGAATCGCTTTTACTTAGCGAATTTTAATAATGAATACAAATACACAGTAAAATACAAGAACTAGTGTTAGCTTACCAGGCTACTGACGGAATGATGTTGTAGTGAGGATTGCAGGCTTTTATATCCCTGGACCCTTATCTAACCATGAACTCATGTGTAACTAATCCGGTCGTAAAATTATATGATATAATGTCCAAGGACTTGCAAATTTTGATTTAATGCAATAAAGAACTTTGAACTTTGAACTTATGACCGTGACGAATAATTCCATGGAAATGTTACGTGACAAGACCCGGGACATTACTCCTCCCTCCTTATGTTTGAAATTATCTTCTCAATGATGATTTCAATCGAAAATAATATCGTTGTATCCTATCCTTACTTCAACATTAATCCGATTATTACAATAAAAGTATATTTATTAGTTATTATTACAAAATTAATTTACCATAACCATGCGATTATATAAAAATATGGTTTACCATACCACCCTATGACTTTATGATTACATTATACTTATAATTATGATTATATTTACTTAACAATTATAGTTATAGTTAATAGTTATTTGTGCAACAAGAGAGCAAAGTCGTTTTTTGCTGTAAGTGCCGATTTTGAATCCTGAGTGTGGCGAGGGATTTAAAGGCTCGAGATGCAAAAAACTTTGCTCTCGTGTAACACACATGACTTTTCACTTCAGCAGCGAGAACACTTTAGGAGATAAAATATATTACGTAACATTATTGAAACTAGAAATAAATATTTACAGGTTAAATATCAGTTTTATTTGCAGTAAATACTTATTGTTAAGTAATTGGAGAGATTTGGCTAGCATAAACCGCCGATTTGGGACTGACCTGGTGTGACGTGGTCTTCTTCTTCAGGGGCCCCTGTCCTTCGATGACGAATGTAGGAATCTCACAGGCTGGCGTCGACAGACGTCTGCTATTTGTGCTGAACACTTGACGATATTTGATTTTAGTTTTTATAGGCTCAAGCTATCGGAGCGAGCTAGCGACCGCCGGTGCGTTGTGTACGTTGAGAGAGAGACTATGGCAACACTTGAATTTCCAGTGTTGCGCGCGTATAAAGAAAAAAAAACGTTCCGTTTCAGACATGTCCCGCTTTGGAATATGCTAGTGATATATATTAACAAAAAAAAAAAGAAAATACGTAGTATTGTGTGCATACAAATACAAAAGTACCGAACATGCCGCCGGCCATAAAATACTGCTTATTTTATCTTTAAGGACTATCATTCAGAATGCTATACTAACTTAGGCTAAAACATGTAATGCTATATCTAAGAAATGCCTATTCAACAGGCAATGGGCAGACCTTAACTACAGGTCGCTTAGTGAGTGTATTGCCGACGCGTACAGTTACGACTCTAGTAATACCGTCGGTGCCGGGATGCAGCTAATGCACGCGCGCGAGACGCCACTGCAGTGGTGGCAGTGTGTTGTCTATCAACACGACTACCGAACCCTCCCGAAGGGTTGTGTTAGTATTGTCGTGGAACCATTTACCTCTTGGTTGTAGCTGGTGTAAATATTCTACGCTCCAGCGTTTCCAAAAATGTTGAACAGCTTGTTGAATAACTTGCCATCTAGCAAGGCGTTGGGGATTGTCGTTAGACAAGTCAAATTCAGGTAAAGACGTTAATGGTTCCCCGATAAGGAAATGTCCCGGTGTAAGGGGTAATGGATCAGTCGGATCATTACTAAGCTGACAGAGAGGTCTTGAATTACAGACCGCTTCAATTTGACAAATCAAAGTATTAAATTCGTCCTGAGTTAGTTTTAGTGTACCTATGACACGATGCAAGTGTCGCTTTAGACTACCTACGGCTCGTTCGACGAGACCAGCAAAATGCGAAGCATATGGAGGATTAAACTGCCAGGTGATCTGCATGTCAGTCACCTGGTTGTTTATAGCAGTCTGATTTGACTCGTTTCGCAGAAACGTGTAAAGTTCGGAAAGATACCTGTCACAACCTACAAAGTTCCGTCCACAATCGGAACGGATTATTTTGCAATACCCACGTCGGGATATGAACCTACGCAATGCGTTAAGAAAAGATTCGGTTGAGAGATCGGGAACTAATTCTAAATGGATTGCTTTCGTTGATTGACAAACAAACACGCATACGTATGATTTGTAAATTTTTGCGTTACGAAGTTTACTCGACTTAAGGAAAAAGTGTCCCGCAAAGTCAACGGACGTATTTAAGAAGGGACGAAGTGAACGAACCCTATTAGTAGGTAATTGGGCCATTGATGGCTGTGGTGCGACAGGTCGTGCACGAACACAAGATACGCAGCGTCGTGTACGCATACGTACCGCATCGCGAGCACACAGGATCCAGTAGGTCTGTGCGAGAGCAAACTGCAAAGTTTGAGGTCCCACATGTAAATGTGTTTTATGATAGACATCAATTAAAAGATTAGTGAAATGGTGTTTCTTGGGTAACAGAATTTGATGCTTGGCATCATACGGTACGTTAGCCCTATTTATTCTGCCGCCGACCCTGAGGATTCTGGCATCGTCCAAGAAAGGTTTCAGTTTCTGAAGACGTTTTGTACATCTGTCGTCGTCCTTGAGACGCGAGATGTCCTCTGAAAAACATTCACTCTGGACAAGTGATATAATTCTACTGAGAGCTTGTTTTGTCTCAGGAACTGTGACATATTCAGTCGTAGGACTACAGGCTTTCCGACATTTGTTTATGAATCGTAACATATACGAAATGACGCGTAGCATCCTTGGAAGCGATGAGAATCGCTCAATGAACTCTAAGCTCTTAGGTTCATTGGTTTGTGTGAGAAGAACATGCTTGCGACGTTCTTCGTCGGTGTGACATACGACGTTAGTCTTAGGCCACTCAGACTCATTTTCACTGAGCCAACTAGGTCCTGTGAACCATAGTTGAGGGTTCAACTGAGATGGGAGAACACCACGAGACGCGGGGTCTGCAGGGTTGTCTGCTGATTTAACGTGGTGCCACTGCGAGGCAGGTACGTTACTGGTTGTCTCTGCTATGCGGTTAGACACGTATGTTCGCCACTTGTCTGGAGACGTACGTAACCAGGCAAGAGTTATAGTAGAATCGGACCAAGCGTAGACTTGGTCGAAAGACACTCTACTGCTGTAAGCAGTAAGGACCTTTTTTATCAATTTGGACAGTAGGTGAGCACCGCAGAGCTCTAATCTCGGAATGGTGAGCCGTTTCAAGGGTGCAATTTTTGTTTTGCCTATGAGAAGATGTGTGCTAATGGCACTGTTCGAGTCAACGACACGAATGTAGACGCAGGCAGCGTACGCCTTTTCAGATGCGTCTGAAAAGCCATGAAGTGACACGTGATTTGTGCTAGGAAGCACATGACGAGGTAACGCAATGTCTTGTAGTAACGGCAGTTCGTCGATGAACCGAAACCACAAGTCACAGATACCCTGGGGAGGGGTAGCATCCCAACCTGAGCCTGATACCCATAAAAGTTGGATTAAATGCTTCACGAATACAGTCACCGGACTTAGGAATCCAAGGGGATCGTAAATCTTTGCAATCTCTGCCAACATTATGCGCTTTGTACACTTGCGTGTATTAGCTACTCCATCCGTTTGATAGGAAAATACGTCAGACTTAGGGTTCCACTTGAGCCCCAAGACCTTGACAGCAGTGTCAGTGTCAAGTGCTGACAGAATAAGAGCGTCATCATGATTGGAAGTATCATGGGTTAAATGCGCTAAAAATTCGGAACTATTACTAGTCCATTTGCGGAGTTCGAAGGTTCCTGCTTTACAGATGGACGTTAGTTGATGCTGAAGAGTGATAGCCTCTTCAACCGTATCAACTCCAGTAACGATATCATCAACGAAAATTTCGTTAAGAAGTACTTGCGAAGCAAGTGGGAAGTTGGCAGCTTCATCAATTGCTAATTGACGCAGTGTTCGCAAAGCTAGGAAAGGCGCAGAAGCGACGCCGAATGTGACAGAGCACATACGATATTCCTTTACGGGATCGTGGGGAGAAAATCTCCAAAGAATCCGATGGAAATCACGGTGTTCTTTACAAAGACCGATGTAGCGATACATCATTTTGAGATCAGCCGTAAAGACTATTTTATGAAGTCTGTACTTTAGTAAAATTTCAGAAATGTCTTGATGCAATTTGTGACCAGTGAGAAGATTGTCATTAAGAGAGCGACCTGATGTAGTCTTGCATGAGGCGTCGTACACAACACGATACTTCGTAGTAATCGTAGTAGATGTAGAACCTTTCACCACTACATGGTGGGGTAGATAGTAGGGAGGAGTGCTAGGATTCACTGAGTCCGTGACTGGCTCCATATGTCCCAAGTCTAAATATTCTTGGATACATTTGTTATAGTTCTCCCGTAAGGCAGGGTCGCGAGACAGGCGTGCCTCTAATTTAGTTAAACGCGAGAGTGCTATAGCACGAGAATCACCCAATGGCGGAGCATTCTCCTTAAAGGGTAGCGAAACTATATATTTTCCATTTACATCGCGTGTGTGAGTATCGACGAAGATCGACTCACAGCGTAGTTCATCTTTTGTAAGATGTGGATGTTCTGGTATGGATTCCAACTCCCAGAACCTTTGAAGATTCATATCAAGTTGGCAAGTACTCAAGTTGACACTTAGTGGTTTCATACTTTCATATGAAATTCTACCACCTATCAGATAACCAAAAATGCTGTTGATGGCCACGGGTGTGCCCGGTGGGCCCTTGATATTATCTAGTAGCAGGATGCTATCCAGATAATCAGATCCCAGTAGCAGTTCAACAGGCCGTGTTGAGCGCAATTCTGGGTCTGCTAGATCTAGATTTTGAAGGTGTTGAAACGTCTGAATATTCCTAATTGATTTAGGAATGTTAGCAGTGTAGCTTGTTAGGTTAGGTAGGATAAAAGCTTCGATGTGAAGCTTCGGCTCGGGTTTGTTGTGAGGGGTAACCTCGCACAACACGTAACCACGAGGTTGTACTTCACCACCAATACCGGTTAGAGTGGTTCCCGCCTGCGCGGAGTACCGCGGCAGGCCGAGACGTTGGACGCAAGACTCAGAAATGAGCGTGGTCTGCGCACCTTGATCTACAAGGGCACGAACGGACCGCGGCGTGTAAGGCCCCTGGTTCAAGGATCGTACGTTTACAAGCGCAGTCGTGAGTAAGACTGTACAGTTCTTACTAGAGGGATGCCCCGTAGCCCGCTGTAGGGGAAGGGGCGGGAACGTTTCCGCTACTGAGCGCATCTCAGGGGAAGAAGATTCTGTAGTCAGTAAGACGTTTGGAGTAGGCGCATCTTCATGTAATAAAGAATGGTGCCTTTGAGTGCAGACGCGGCAAGTATGACGCGACTTGCAGTCCCTTTGTTCATGACCAGAAAATAAACAATTGGTACAATGTTTATTTTGTTCCACGAAATGTTTTCGTTCCTTTATAGTGAGCGCATTAAAGTTCTCACATTTATATAAGGGATGTGAATTGTCTTTACAATATGAGCATTTAATTTTATTTAAATAATTCAACGCAGTTGTTGCATGTACGCTTATAGCACGCGAGTTATGTGCAAACGAAGAGTTAGTGCTGCGCGGTGCATTATATTGCACGTCACAGTGCGCGCGAGTAAGCGACATCGCATGCTTTCCTGCCGTAGCATGACGCGATGAGGCCACTGCAGCTGACCGGGCCGAGCCGGCCGCTCCGCCAGCCGCAGCGAGCGCGGACGCCGTGCGCTGCGCAGGCCCCGCGGATATACTTGTACGCGCGGACGCGGTCATCACTTCATATGCCGCTAATTCCTTATCGAGGAAATCGAGTAATTCGATCACGTCAGGAATTTCACATGGAGTTTTTAATGATAATTCGAAACGCCTACGAATATTAGGTGTAATTTTGCGTAGCAAAATATTTAACAGTACGAAACTCCATTCATCAACTGGTAAACCCAATGATTTCAAAGCAGTGATATTCTCGCGATAACAATTCATCAAGTTACGTAAATTTGATTCAACATTTTTCTCGTTAACTGACTCACAGTCAAAAATGTTGTCAAAATGTTGTGTGGAAATAATTCGTTTGTTTTCATAACGCGAAATTAATGCTTGTATGGCATTTTCGTAATTAGAATCCGTAACAGGAATTGATTTGATAAGATTATACGGTTCATCTTTTAAAAATAATAACAAATACCGAAAGCGCTCGACATTTGTTAAGGTGACGTTGTCATGTACAAGTGATTTAAATAAATCGTAGAAAGCATTCCATTCAGTTAAAACACCGGTGAATGTTTGAAGCGATAATCGCGGTAAACGAATATGCGATTGTGTTGATTGCTGAGCGCAGCAGGTCGTATGTGACACCCCAGTAAAGCCATCATAGACGGACGTAATGCTTTGTTTGCGCTCCTCCTTAAGCGTGTCTAAGGCAACTTGGACCTTAAAGTACAATGAATCAAATTGATTTCTTACAGCTATATTCTCATCCCGGTTGAATGACTCATTTTTTGCCGTTAATTTTTCAATTTTCAATTGAACTTGGAAAAATGATTTTTTGATTGAAGCTAACTCTTTAACTCGAACTCGAAATTCGGCTACATTATTTGAACAATCTACAATTTTTTTAATATTGTTCATCGCTAAATCACGTTCGAATGTCAATTGTTCAATCTCCATAGCGGACATTTTGTTAGAAATTGAGTTATTGTACTGTGGAAAATAATAATGTTATCAGGAGACAAAAGATGATTAAACTAATGAATGTATGTATGTATCTGTATAGTGTATAGGTACGTAATGTTATGTTAAGATCACTAAAATGGCTAGGTACTAGCACAATGTTAGTTAAAAAAAAATACAATTTGTTGCAAGTTAAAGTAAGCTGTAATCTAACATGTAATGTTAAATACAAAGATAATATTTCCCGTCGGTAGAACCCAAGCTAAAGAAATTTGAATCCTGTGCCGTACGCAATACGAGCGACAGTTTTCTCGATACTGTAATTATGACAGCAACCGACAACTTGGTTTTCCGGTATGTTATACCTGAACCCCAAAAATTACATTTAGTACGTAAATACTAAATGTAATGTAATGCACGTTGTACAAAATAAAGAAATGAGTTGCAACAAACTATATTTAGACCTATTAGTACTAGGCAAATGACTTCAGGCGCGCCGCTCTAAGTAGGTAAGTATCTACCGCCCGATTCCGAAAATTATTAACGAATGTAATTTCGCCAAAATGCTCAAAACCATATAAAACTATATATAATTAGAATGATCTCATTGCGATCTAACTGTACGTATCGGTATTTTCGAGAAATAAGGCACTACTTCGTTGGAAACTCGTTACTTATAATTGTAAGTGGAGGTAGTTTCTCGCAACTTACGAACAAAGACAAGTGAATTTACTTGAATTGATATTGTACAGCACAAATAATACGTATAAATCGATACCAGATAGTAATATCCGGCTCGAACTCGTTTATGTTAAGTAATTGGAGAGATTTGGCTAGCATAAACCGCCGATTTGGGACTGACCTGGTGTGACGTGGTCTTCTTCTTCAGGGGCCCCTGTCCTTCGATGACGAATGTAGGAATCTCACAGGCTGGCGTCGACAGACGTCTGCTATTTGTGCTGAACACTTGACGATATTTGATTTTAGTTTTTATAGGCTCAAGCTATCGGAGCGAGCTAGCGACCGCCGGTGCGTTGTGTACGTTGAGAGAGAGACTATGGCAACACTTGAATTTCCAGTGTTGCGCGCGTATAAAGAAAAAAAAACGTTCCGTTTCAGACATGTCCCGCTTTGGAATATGCTAGTGATATATATTAACAAAAAAAAAAGAAAATACGTAGTATTGTGTGCATACAAATACAAAAGTACCGAACACTTATTTTCGTTTAAATACAACAATAAGTTAAACATTCAATAAATTACATTAAAAGACATAATTATCTTTTTGCAAAATTTCTTTAGTTAGTACGAGATTCCGAACGTGTTTGTTTTTGAGGTCGAATTCAAAATTGGAACTTCGAAAGGGCTGTTCTTTGTCTCTCTCTTTTTCTAATGGCGGGAAAGAGATAGAGTGTGAATGTTTCAAATTGTATGATTAACCCAAGGCAGAATAAAATATTCGCGGCTTTCTGAAAAAAAAAATTAAAAAGTTACTTTGTCTCACTCAGTGAGCAAAATCGCATTTTGCTCACTGATTTCAGGCAGCAAAACCTACATATTTGAGCTACTGAAATGAAAAATATATATAAACAACTAATTTGATATCGAATGTAGTTGCTAAATGATTGAACACATTTTGGATTATAGCTGATAACTATTTGTACAATATAAGGTGAAATCTTATTATGTACAATAATAAATTGAAGTTTACATTTTTAATAAAAAGTTTTACTTTTATCAAACTTTGATGTATCATAAATTATAAATGCGTAGCGAACCAAGCTAGAAGTCGGATACGATTTAAAAACTTAATTTTCGTGTTGGCATTTTCACATTCTTTAAAGGTACTTTTGTGAGTCTATCTCGTATTTTAACAGGGATTACTTTAGCTGTACTTGGAGCAGCTACTTGAGCATCTTCATATCGAGGTTGATCCTTACCACGACGTTGGTTCACTACTTTGGTGTAAACTTTATCACCGGTATTGTATTCAAAACTATCTCCATCTAGCAGTGGCGTAACTATAGGGTGGCAAGGCTGGCAAAATGCCACGGGCCCCGTGCCATAGAGGGCACCCAGCCCGAGAGGCCGCGAGCTCAGAAGTAACCAAACATTTTTAACAAAATGTAGTAAATATTATTTTTTTATAAGAACTTAAAATCATCTAAAGTTACTCATCTTTATAGGTACGTATAATGACTTGTCCTGACTGACTGATTCATTATCGCCGAGCGGAAACCGCTGAAGCGAATAAGATGAAATTTGGACTGTAGATTAATTGAGTGACGTAATCAGCCACCAAGAAAGGATTTTACGGAAATCATCCCTTAAAGGGGTCAAATAGGGGGAGAAAGTTTGTATGAAAGTCCGTCAATTTTAAAGTAAAATACAGGAAAATTGGCATTTGGCTTTTTGAAAAGAAATAAGAATGACGTGTCTCAGGAATTTCGTTTGATTTTCTTTAAATGAGTAAAAAAGGGAAGTTTTTTTTGAAGAAAACGTTATTTTTAAAGTAAGGACTATAAAATGAATTATTTTAATCGATAATTAGATTTCTTAATAAAAATAAAGAATGTCGTGTTTTAGCATTTTTTGAAAAACATTTCTTAGTATAACATGTAATAGGGGAGGAAAATTGTACGGAAAACTGTCATTTTTAAAGAAATTATGAAGTGTTTCAGAGTTATCCCTATTAGACCAGGGCGGAAGCCTTTGAAAATGGTAAAAAGAGAAACAAAATCATAGTAGGATAAAACCCAATAGAAATGGAAGAGAATATAACAAAAATGAAAGGAAAAATAATTTACGGGTGATCTGAGGTCGAGAAGTGGAAGGGGTGGGAGTAGATGGCGCTACTTGCCACGAGTAAGATCGAGTCTGTGTATAAAAATTCATTAAAAATCAAAACAAGCCTAAATCAGTTAAAAAAGTGTATTATTACAGCTAACATACAAAAATACAGTGGTACCAGTGTTATCAACAAAAACTTTTTAGTGCAACATTATCTAAACTTCTTCGTAATTATCATTGCTGTCCGCCAAGCACAATTACAACTAAAGTGTAGAATAAACAATCACAGTGAAGTGATCTTAATAAAATCAGAAGATAAGTAAACATTTAATCATATTCATCATAAAAAAAACAATAATTAACAGTGTAAACAGAAGAAAATTGTGAAACAAAGTGCTAAATGATCGTTTACAAATTTCAAATAAGTAAACAGACGACAGCTGACTCATCTCACGACAGCTGACTCAGCTGTCAGATTTTCATGCACTTAGAAATTACTTCTAGCGACATCTGACGACAATTACAGACACGAATATACTCCTGTGAAACCAAATTGACATAAAAAGCACGCTATACTTACTAAGTATTATAAATTAAATTCTACATTAAATACCAAATTAGTCCGTAAGATGGCGCTAAAATGCGATAACTGTAATAGTAAAATCACAAATCGTGAATACATAATATGCACAAATTGTAAGTATAATTATCACATTGATTGTGGAAATGTCTCGACCAAAAGATTCTACCTAATGACTAAAGAAAATAAACTTAACTGGAAATGTGACAAATGTATAGATAAAAATAAAAAAGACAACTTCAGAATAAATATATCTACGACAAACTCTTTTGAATCACTATCAGATGATGAATACAAAGATATTATGTCAACGTCACAAAGTAGCCGACTAAACAGTAGCTGCCCAGATTTAAGAAGAATAAATATCGAGGAAAGACTAGAATACTTAATAAAACAAAATAAAGACCTTAAGGAGAAACTGCAAATTGCAGAAAATGAAATTGAAAATATGTTATTAGAAAATACTAATTTAAAGAAAAAAATACAAAATAAAGAAAAAAAAACCAAATACTTGACCGAAATTTGTAATTCAAGCCAAAAGAAAAATGTAACCCTTAGAAGAAGCAGAAAGAACCTAAACAAGACTATTTTGGATTTTGAACACGACGAACAAGAAGCGAAATTATGTGCAACGCCATTAATAAAACATGACAAGAACTCTGCAATCGAACCTGACAGTATCATCTTACCAAATCAAGTCGCGGATTTTAGTCCATCTAATCGTTCGATAGAGGGCACCTGTGGGAATAAAAATAAACATATTTACATAGTCGGCGATCAACAAATCTGCGGTCTAGCTGATGAGATAAGAGATGCGAGGTGCGGAAAATGGAACGACAACTACAACGTCACTAGTATAGTTAAGCCGTATGCGTTAAGCTCTCAAGTCTTATCAAGCTGTGAATTTATATCTGAAACTATGACAGATGATGATATACTGGTGATCTCGGTAGGTTCTAATGATAAAAATCCATATACCATTATGTCGAGCTTGTGTAATACATTATGTAAACTGAAGAAGGGTAGGATACTAATACTAAGTGTTAGATATAACTATTGTTTAAATATTAATATACTTAACACACATATTAATCGTCTAATAAAAAATTATTATAATTGTAACTATATTGACATACAACAAATACTGCATAAATACCAAAATATAACATCAATAAAAAAGAAAATTAGCCTGAAGATAAATGTAGAAATCGACTATTCAAAGTATGTCAATGACTATGTAAAGAACGGATTAAAATTAAGAAAATCATTGCAAAACTCTATACTCAATGGAAAAGATATTATATCCACCTCAACTGCTTTGGAAAGAAAAAAGGGTACAATACCATACTATTTTTCGAAGATTAATACTACAAATAATAATATAACATCTACAATGACAAGCCCAAAATGTTTTCGTGGCTAATAAGCATAATGATTTTGTAATTCTTCACCAAAACATACAAGGTTTGCTTTCTAAAAAAGATATCATTGAGATAACCCTAGCGGAGCTTGATTCTCATTTATGTCCTGAGGTGCTGTGCTTTACAGAAACTTTTATAATGAATGGAGAGGAAAGGAATATATTTTTGCATAATTATGTACTAGCTATACACTATGGAAGAAATAAAAAAAGAGGGGGCACATGTATATTGGTAAAAAAAGGGACTATTTACAATAAAGTTAACATTTTCGATGAGCTTCCAGTGAACTTTCATTTTGAATGCTGTTCTATTTCTATTCCATCATACAATATTATAGTTGTTTGCCTATACCGTAGCTCAACCGCTTCAAATAAACGACATCTTGATTTATTCTTAGAAAAATTTGAACAACTATTGTATATATACCAACACAAACATCACAAACAAAGAATAATTATTGTTGGGGACATTAATATCAACACTTTACAAAACAACAACATTACCACCAAACTAAAAGGCATATTAAATAATTATAATCTAGAGCAACATATAACCCAACCAACAAGAGGCTTATCATGCATTGACCACATTTTTAGTAATGTAAAAGGTGCAACGAGCACAATCCTCCCTTTGTGGTTATCTGACCATGACACTGCTCAGATACTTAGTTTCCACATCAAAAGAAAACCACAAATAGCTAAACAAATACATATTTTTAAGAGAGGTTATTCTGACGAAAATATCATTAAGTTCAGAACATATCTCTCATGCCTCACTTTCACAGATGTATATAATGAAAGTAATCCAAATGAAGCATTTAATAAATTCCATGACTGGTTTTGTTTACTTTATAAATTATGTTTCCCAGTTCGCAAAGTCACAATAAACACTAACACTAACCAGTACTGGATCTCTAAGGGTATTAAAAAAAGCTGTGCAACAAGTAGAGCGCACCGTCTTAATCACTATAAAAGGAAAACATACAACACAAAAAAGAAATATCAAACATATTCAAAAATACTAAAACGATGCATACTACAGGCAAAAAAACAGTCAAATAATAAATATATCTTTAATAATAGTAAAAAAAACACATGCAAAGCTACTTGGAAAATTATACACGAAGAGACAAATACCAAACCGACATGTAGCAATTATATTGAAACTATAGACTATAATCAACATAATATAAACAATCCAATAGAAATTGCCAATAAGTTCAATGACCATTTTATCAATATCACAGGTGTCACGCATGCGAAAACAAATAATGACTTGCATGGGAAAACCACTAATCTGATAAATTCAATTTATCTGACTCCTGTTGATGAGTACTGTGTTAGGAAAACAATTAAGTCCCTCAAAAACACAAAATCCGAAGGGTATGACAACATATGTACAAAGGTTCTGAAGGCTTGTAGTGAAGAAATATCTACTGTTCTAACATTTCTTATAAACCTATCAATATCCTCTGGGACTTTTCCAGACAGGCTTAAGTATTCACTAGTCAAACCCTTACATAAAAAAAATGAGAAAACAGTAGTTGACAACTACAGACCCATTACACTTATCTCAATCATATCAAAGGTTTATGAAAAAATTGTACTTGAGAAACTGATGGTGTTTTTTGAAAAGTATGATATACTAAATCAAGATCAATTCGGATTTCAATTTTCAAATTGTAAGTATAATTATCACATTGATTGTGGAAATGTCTCGACCAAAAGATTCTACCTAATGACTAAAGAAAATAAACTTAACTGGAAATGTGACAAATGTATAGATAAAAATAAAAAAGACAACTTCAGAATAAATATATCTACGACAAACTCTTTTGAATCACTATCAGATGATGAATACAAAGATATTATGTCAACGTCACAAAGTAGCCGACTAAACAGTAGCTGCCCAGATTTAAGAAGAATAAATATCGAGGAAAGACTAGAATACTTAATAAAACAAAATAAAGACCTTAAGGAGAAACTGCAAATTGCAGAAAATGAAATTGAAAATATGTTATTAGAAAATACTAATTTAAAGAAAAAAATACAAAATAAAGAAAAAAAAACCAAATACTTGACCGAAATTTGTAATTCAAGCCAAAAGAAAAATGTAACCCTTAGAAGAAGCAGAAAGAACCTAAACAAGACTATTTTGGATTTTGAACACGACGAACAAGAAGCGAAATTATGTGCAACGCCATTAATAAAACATGACAAGAACTCTGCAATCGAACCTGACAGTATCATCTTACCAAATCAAGTCGCGGATTTTAGTCCATCTAATCGTTCGATAGAGGGCACCTGTGGGAATAAAAATAAACATATTTACATAGTCGGCGATCAACAAATCTGCGGTCTAGCTGATGAGATAAGAGATGCGAGGTGCGGAAAATGGAACGACAACTACAACGTCACTAGTATAGTTAAGCCGTATGCGTTAAGCTCTCAAGTCTTATCAAGCTGTGAATTTATATCTGAAACTATGACAGATGATGATATACTGGTGATCTCGGTAGGTTCTAATGATAAAAATCCATATACCATTATGTCGAGCTTGTGTAATACATTATGTAAACTGAAGAAGGGTAGGATACTAATACTAAGTGTTAGATATAACTATTGTTTAAATATTAATATACTTAACACACATATTAATCGTCTAATAAAAAATTATTATAATTGTAACTATATTGACATACAACAAATACTGCATAAATACCAAAATATAACATCAATAAAAAAGAAAATTAGCCTGAAGATAAATGTAGAAATCGACTATTCAAAGTATGTCAATGACTATGTAAAGAACGGATTAAAATTAAGAAAATCATTGCAAAACTCTATACTCAATGGAAAAGATATTATATCCACCTCAACTGCTTTGGAAAGAAAAAAGGGTACAATACCATACTATTTTTCGAAGATTAATACTACAAATAATAATATAACATCTACAATGACAAGCCCAAAATGTTTTCGTGGCTAATAAGCATAATGATTTTGTAATTCTTCACCAAAACATACAAGGTTTGCTTTCTAAAAAAGATATCATTGAGATAACCCTAGCGGAGCTTGATTCTCATTTATGTCCTGAGGTGCTGTGCTTTACAGAAACTTTTATAATGAATGGAGAGGAAAGGAATATATTTTTGCATAATTATGTACTAGCTATACACTATGGAAGAAATAAAAAAAGAGGGGGCACATGTATATTGGTAAAAAAAGGGACTATTTACAATAAAGTTAACATTTTCGATGAGCTTCCAGTGAACTTTCATTTTGAATGCTGTTCTATTTCTATTCCATCATACAATATTATAGTTGTTTGCCTATACCGTAGCTCAACCGCTTCAAATAAACGACATCTTGATTTATTCTTAGAAAAATTTGAACAACTATTGTATATATACCAACACAAACATCACAAACAAAGAATAATTATTGTTGGGGACATTAATATCAACACTTTACAAAACAACAACATTACCACCAAACTAAAAGGCATATTAAATAATTATAATCTAGAGCAACATATAACCCAACCAACAAGAGGCTTATCATGCATTGACCACATTTTTAGTAATGTAAAAGGTGCAACGAGCACAATCCTCCCTTTGTGGTTATCTGACCATGACACTGCTCAGATACTTAGTTTCCACATCAAAAGAAAACCACAAATAGCTAAACAAATACATATTTTTAAGAGAGGTTATTCTGACGAAAATATCATTAAGTTCAGAACATATCTCTCATGCCTCACTTTCACAGATGTATATAATGAAAGTAATCCAAATGAAGCATTTAATAAATTCCATGACTGGTTTTGTTTACTTTATAAATTATGTTTCCCAGTTCGCAAAGTCACAATAAACACTAACACTAACCAGTACTGGATCTCTAAGGGTATTAAAAAAAGCTGTGCAACAAGTAGAGCGCACCGTCTTAATCACTATAAAAGGAAAACATACAACACAAAAAAGAAATATCAAACATATTCAAAAATACTAAAACGATGCATACTACAGGCAAAAAAACAGTCAAATAATAAATATATCTTTAATAATAGTAAAAAAAACACATGCAAAGCTACTTGGAAAATTATACACGAAGAGACAAATACCAAACCGACATGTAGCAATTATATTGAAACTATAGACTATAATCAACATAATATAAACAATCCAATAGAAATTGCCAATAAGTTCAATGACCATTTTATCAATATCACAGGTGTCACGCATGCGAAAACAAATAATGACTTGCATGGGAAAACCACTAATCTGATAAATTCAATTTATCTGACTCCTGTTGATGAGTACTGTGTTAGGAAAACAATTAAGTCCCTCAAAAACACAAAATCCGAAGGGTATGACAACATATGTACAAAGGTTCTGAAGGCTTGTAGTGAAGAAATATCTACTGTTCTAACATTTCTTATAAACCTATCAATATCCTCTGGGACTTTTCCAGACAGGCTTAAGTATTCACTAGTCAAACCCTTACATAAAAAAAATGAGAAAACAGTAGTTGACAACTACAGACCCATTACACTTATCTCAATCATATCAAAGGTTTATGAAAAAATTGTACTTGAGAAACTGATGGTGTTTTTTGAAAAGTATGATATACTAAATCAAGATCAATTCGGATTTCAAAAAAAGAAATCCACAACCCATGCCATATTCAACCTAGTGAATGAAATACTAATGAACATAAATGAAAATATGTACACAACAGCTCTTTTTCTTGACATGTCTAGAGCATTCGATTATTGCTTACATGACACCCTACTAAAAAAGTTGGAAAACAATGGCATTAGGGGGCCGGCACTAAATTGGCTAAAAACTTATTTGAGCAATAGGATGCAAGCCGTTGAAGTAGCTAAACTTGATAAAAATAATATAACACAAAAATATCTATCTGAGTTTAAAGAAATCAAGTTTGGGGTGCCCCAGGGGAGTGTGTTGGGCCCATTTTTGTTCCTCACTTATATAAATAACTTACCAAAACTGACAAAGCACCGCTGCATCTTATTTGCCGATGATGTCTCAATCATAGTGACCACAAATAAGAAATTGACATTGAATGACCATAGTAATGAAATTAACAATACAATCAACTTAATAATAAATTGGCTTAAAGATAATAACCTCTTAATTAATATTGACAAAACTTATTTCATGAATTTTAATAATACACCTTATCAAACGTTAAATGTACACTATCAAGGACTACGACTACACGGCACAAATATAACTAAGTTTCTGGGTATAGAAATTGATCATAAGTTGGACTGGAAGCAGCAGATCACAAGCATATGTGGTAAAATAAATAGATTTACTTTTGCACTATATAAACTCACTAAAGTAGCCTCTCAAAGTGCAGCACTCACAGCATACTTTGCATATATTGAGTCCATCCTCCGTTATGGTTTAATCATATGGGGAAACAGCACAGATACGAATAAAACATTTATCGCTCAAAAAAAATGTATTAGGGCAATCTGTGGTACTGCACCAGATGAGCCAAGTGCACCCTTATTTAAAAGGTTGGGAGTCTTACCTCTGCCATGTCTATACATTTTTGAAATAGCCAAATTTGTTAAACTCAACCAACGTTATTTTGAAACAGCACAAGATATGTATCCCCGAAACACTAGAAATGGAAAAAGGTTGGTGCCGGAAACGAAAGTTATCTATACTAATATTAAAGGCTGAAGAGTTTGTTTGTTTGGTTGAAATTATTTTTGTGTTGAATAGTCCATTTATTGAAGAAGGCTTTAGGCTATATTACATCACGCTATGACTAATAAATAAGAGTGGAGCAGCAATGAAAAACGTTGCAAATTTAATAAGACATCTACAATAATTTGAGAAAGTTGTAGAATAGTCTTTAAATTATTTGCGTAGATGCCTATTTATTACTATTTTAAGATCACTCATATACCTGAGTGAAGTACGGAAAATTTTAACCCATCCATAGGTATTGCATAGAGAAGTGGGGAAGGGGCTATTGTAGAAGGGGAATATTGATAAATCCATAAATGACAAAAATATTCCTCTAAATAAGTGTCGAGGACAAGGATATGATGGTGCTAACAATGAAAGACACTTATGGTGGAGTACAAAAACTCATAAAAGATATCGAGCTAAATGCAGTATATGTTCACTGTGCTGCTCATAACTTAAATCTAGTACTTATTGATGCAGTTAGCCTTTCTAACTGCCCTCTAAGTACCCTCGTACTGATATAGAAATTTGAAACAGTTCAACAAATTTATAACTTTTTGGGCATAGTATTAAAAGATGGAATATCTTATATTTTTTTTACTGAGGGGCCCATCTAATGGATTTGCCACGGGCCTCAGATGGTATAGTTACGTCACTGCCATCTAGGTACCTACTTGATCGCGTTTAGTTTTACTCGTGCATAGAAAACGGATCCTGGGTGCCCAATGAGAAGTGACGAGTGATGAAAACGAAAATTTGTATGGCAAAATTTCTAACTCTTCTCGTATGGCGCTGCTTTAATGCCATACTAATTTTCGTTTTCGTAAACGTAATCGAATGAATACGGATAGTAAACAAAACTCACACTAGGCACTCTGAAAAAGGGTTCCAAACGTTAAAATTAAAATAGTTTAGACATTTTACGTCAAGATTCGTTAAGTTGTTTCGTTTATAATGTGTAGTGTTCGCAAAGTTACGTTATATGTTCTTTGTTATAGAAATAGTTAGATAATAAGGAACTACACTATCGCATTAGGAATAAGTATCCTGTAATGATAGTTGTAAGGTTGTAAATAAATAAATAAATAAATAAATAAACTTTAGAACACAACTAACTGTCCCGGCGGACTTCGTATCGCTTTGACAGTTTCTATGTCAACAATACAAGCAAATCGTTTCTATGACAACAAAACAAACAAATCGTATGTTTCACAGCTAAAAACATTTTGTATTGGAAAATTTAACAAAAAAATGCGGTAAACCATCCTTATCACTTAGGGGTATGAAAAATAGATTACGACTGATTGTCAGACCTACAATATACATATAAAATTTCATAAAAATCGATCGAGCCGTTTCGGTGGAGTATGGCAAGTAGCAACTAACATATGACACGAGGAATTTATATATATAGACATATATTTTTAAACATCATCATTGTCATCATCATCATCAGCCTATACTAGTCCACTGCTGGACATAGGCCTCTCCAAGTGCACACCACCGAGCACGTTCCGCGGCTACTCTCATCCAGCTCTTGCCAGCCACCTTGCGAAGATCGTCGCTCCACCTAGTCTGAGGGCGTCCTACACTACGTTTGCCGATGCGCGGTCTCCACTCGAGAACTCGTTTACCCCAACGGTTGTCGGTTCTGCGGCTAATATGACCGGCCCACTGCCACTTCAGCTTGCTGATCCGATGGGCTATCGATTTCGTTTTCTGTCGGATCATCTCATTAAAGATGAATTTGATCATTTCTTTAAAGATGTAAACAGATAAATACATCATCAACCAAACAGAGTACAAACATGTACCCCTGGGTATTGAATCTGGGACCTCTGGGTCTGAGACGAGTGATCTTTATTAGACCACAGAGGCGGTTTCTGAATACATCCCCCGCAGTTTTAACTGTTATTTCTGTTATTTTAAAGCCAGTCGTTAAATTGCTATTATAATGAATGCAACGACTTGCATTAAGCCACAACTGTATGGACACGATTGAGTTAACTGTTAAAGTAATTAACACCTTAAATGACGCGTCGTTAACGAAAGCTGTTAGTGTATTGCACGCGGCTGCGCGTACGCAGTGTGTGGCATATTATTATATTGTTATGTTATACAATTAATAATATTTTTGTTAGATAACTTTGTGTTATAATTTGTGTACTGTAATTTAAGTTGTTATGTGTTGTACCTATGTTTCTCATAATGCAAAAAACGTAAAATAAAAAAAAAACTTATAGTATTATTTTTTTACTTGAATAGAAAATTATGTGCAATATTATAACAATATTTATACATATATTCAATGGATCCTGAATATGTTCGAAGCATGGAGCGCGACATTCACTACTTTAAATCACTATTCATTCACTAATCATATCGTTATTAATTTAATAATTTAATAAAATCAAACATGATTGGAGCGCCGGCGCCGCCGACGCGATGGCTAACACCGTTCAGTAAACAGGTATGTTTTTTCCCATTTAATATGGATTACATTGGCCGCAGTGAAGAGGAGCTCGATGGCGCAGTGGTTAACACGCCCGTTCTGCGAGTGCCGGTCATCGGATGGGTGACCAAAAAATTTATCATCTCGAGCTCCTCCGTGCTTCGGAAGGCACGTAAAGCCGTTGGTCCTGGCTGCATTAGCAGTCATTAACAACTACCAATCCGCACTGGGCCCGCGTGGTGGCTTATGGCCTGTTCTCCCTATCCGTCCATAGGGAAGGCTCGTGCCCCAGCAGTGGGGACATAAATGAGCTGATGATGATGGCCGCAGTGGAGTTTTTCTTTCGATTGTAAACATTCAGTGAGGTCCCACACAGGATACCCAAGACTTAGTTACCTTTACCTTTACCTTACTTTACCTTATATTCAGTGTTACGGATCCAGTACATTTTAAACTGTTATAATTTTTACACCGCCATAATTATGTTTTGACCATTTTTGTATTTTCGCATTGAATAATTTTGATGTCCTTCTATTTGCAAAATCCTACCACGCCCACTTTTAATAAATTTCAATTCTTTAGACGTCATTTCGAAAATATAAATAATAAACTTAACAGCTATCGCCAAATAAAACATTGCTACTGCAGGGCATAGTAGACGTCTATTTTGCGTATCTACCCTCAAAATAAAATAAAAAACGAGCGAGCCTTACAGTAGTTGCAAATGATGTGTAACGTTTGACATCTCACCTTAGTAATAAGCATTTTAACATTATATTTTGGAAATACGGAATCTTTTCCACAGATATTAACCTCAAAATTTAAAAAAGCTATGTACCTACTAAAATATTTTATTCGAATTCATTATTACTGACGGACAACGGAAAATCAAAATTGTCTTCTAATGAGTATTTACTGCATTTTTTTTTTTTTTTTTCATTTTGTTGATGGCTTTGTGCGATTAGCACATTTAGCCAGTGTCAAAGTAATTTTTCTAACAAGTAATACATAAATAAACAATATCTCTTTTCTGTATGATGATGATGAATGATAATAGAAATGAGAAGTGAGAAATGATATACCCCCCAACCCTTCGAGTATCTCAGTAAAGATGTGGGGCTTTACTAAGTCCTCGGGCGGACTTCTTGAGAGAATTTGAAAAGTGATGTTGCACTGTTTTGTTTCATTTGCCAACACTCATGCACACTCACGAACACTTAACGGTTAATAATCCACCATTATTTCACATTAATATTCGACATAACACAAATTTTAGAAAATAAAACAAAACCGCAGATATGATTCTTTTCTTTCCTGCCACGAAGTCCTATTTTATAGTTATAAAATGATGTAATACCTGACCCATTTTTTTCAGAATATAATGTTAAAATTGCTTATTACTAAGGTGAGATGTCAAATGTTACAAATCATATGCGAATACTGTAAGGCTTGCTCGTTTTTTTTAAATTGTGCATAAAAAATACATTCAGTCAATAAAACAAACATTACACACATCTAAGCTACCATAGATTTGAGACACACGCATATGTATTTGACACACACGCATATATACTCTTTTCAAAACTTTCAAAATGGAAGAGGAGCGGCTGAAATCTGTCAATGCCAATCCAAACTCACATTCGGACTTCTTGGCGGGAAAGTGAAAAGGTTTGAGGTTTTGTTTTATTTTCTAAAATTTGTGCTATATCGAATATTAATGTGAAATAATGGTGGATTATTAACCGTTAAGTGTTCGTGAGTGTGCATGAGTGTTAACAAATGAAACAAAACAGTGCAACGTCACTTTTCCAATTCTCTCAATAAGTCCGCCCGAGGACTTAGTAAAGCCTCACATGTACTATTAATTATTCTGTGTCCACATCTTTACTGAGATACTCGAAGGGTTTCATTTCTCACTCCTCATTTCTATTATCATTCATCATAATCACACAGGAAAGAAGTATTGTTTATTTATGTATTACTAAGAAAAATTTCTTACGAATAGGCTTGATGGATTTCATCCGGAGCCGTAAAACAATACACAAAAAAAAAACTCACATTCTATCTTTTTAATTTTTTCATTGCTTAGGATACAATCCGTGCAGCCTTAATAAAATTACTTTCGACCACTGGGCGTCCACTAGTCTAGTTAAATGTTTAATGTACACCGTCAACCTATCCAAAACTGGCAAACTTCTTCAATACACTTTGAACTTTATGTGAATGGCAAATGGTTGAACATGCGTGTGCACCACACTCATGTGTCTGTACTATGTATTTGCCTAGGTCCATATATGCATATAAGGAAATATACAGAGGACGACTTCCGGGTGATACATACGACGATGATTTATGTAATCTTTTTGTTTTGTTTGTGTACTATTAATTTACTCTGTTAGGAAGCCAGCTCATTATTTATAATTTAATTTTTATAACAACATTCAGAAACTAGGTTTACACGCCGATATTAATGGTAAAATACAATTAATATGCGGACTGTGTTAGGCATTTTTTAGAAAATTGCGATATTACCTATACAAATATATACCTTTTTAATCGAAACAAGTGTTTTTCAAACTTTATTTTATTGTTTTTTATTTCTCGATTAAAATAAATTCGACGGTCGTACAAATGAGAAAAAAAAATCACTAATTCGACGATCGAACTAATGAATCGACCTATATATGAATAGAACAAATGAGAACTTTTACGTTGTAGAATATGTTTATTGTTATTTATAAAAAACAAGACACTTATGTCTGTTGGTACGAAGGAACAAAAAAATATTTTATTTATTCAGCTGTTATGCAAAGAAATTGAAACGTCTTTATTATGTTATACCAGTATAATTTATTTTTTATTTTGTGTTTAGTTAGTAACAAAACACAAAATACATATGGTGGTTCCACCAGGGTGGAACAGTACCACGGTTTAAAATCGCATCTTTCGGTAAGACGAGGGCACAGCTGTCAAAAATTTGAAAAATGAGTTAAACATGTTTAACTCATTTTTGCATGAAAAGTGTCCTATAACGTTAATTGTTCTGGTGGGACAAAGGCTAATTATGTAGATTCAGTTTCGAATTCATCTGGGTGCCTAGTGTGAGTTTTGTTTACTATCCGTATTCATTCGATTACGTTTACGAAAACGCAAATTAGTATGGCATTAAAGCAGCGCCTCCTGGCGACATACCAGAAAAGTAAAATTTTGCCATACAAATTCTCGTTTTCGTTAACGTTAACGATTGACGAATGAAACTCGCACTTGGCACCCAGATGGCGATAGTGCCTTTTGCATTCGCCATTCGATCACGTTAACGAAAACGAGAATTTCTGTTCCAAATTAACTCTCGTCGTTTTCCATCAGAAGGCGCTGCTTCAATGCCATAAAAAAACGGATCCCTCTAGTGTCAACTTCGAGTCCCATGTTTGTACTCTTGCACAATAGATTTTGTTTTACAAACGTTCATTTGAAAGTGTACTTTGGCGTATCATCAAAAATAAAATCGGTTTATTGTATTGTGGAGTGGGTGTAATTGGGGTCTCTCAAGGGTCAACTTCGAGTCCATGTTTGTAAATGCTTTAAAACTTATTTACTTTTACAGGCCTGCCATAAAGAAGCGGTACAAGCGTTCAAAGTTAGGGTTAGGGGTTTTCGTTAACGTGATCGAATATCAAATGAAACTCAAATTAGGTATTTGTTGTGGTTCCAGGTGAAGTGCGCTATCATCTCCGGCCTTATCATTATCACTCACCGTCAGGCAAAACAAAAGCCAAGTGCTTATTGTTATAGAAAAATAAAACAAGAGCATTGTTGAATGTTTCCAGTGCTGGGTAAGCGCTGGCGTGGCGCTGAACATGATCCAGATGGCGTTGTGCTTCGGCATCACGTCGACGCTGGTGCCTGTTCTGCGGGAGCCCGGGTCACCCATCCTCATCGATGAGGAGGCGGGCTCTTGGATCGGTAAGCTTCTCACTCAGCCGACAAACGAGCATACATCCCTTCATTTCTTACTTGGAATAAAACTGTCACAAATCAAACTGTTGACCACTGACTTAACAGCGTAGTAGAATTTTTGTGAGTGGAAACTTAAGGTTTACCAGAGGGGACGGCATTACACGAGCGTGGCCCCCATCCCCCCTACTAGATTCTTCGAGACGTTCGCATCGCAGTATTCGCAGTCGAGAGCATACGGCCCGCCATGGTGGAAAGCAGCCGCTAAGGGTGTCATTCGCGTTGTTCTCGATATAGTTGTTCTACAGGAACTAGTCATCGACACTTTTTCATATAATCATTTAAAAACTGGCCAAGTGTGTGTCGGGCCACGCGCAGTGTAGGGCTCCGTAGCCCATCTCAATAATGCGGACCCTGAGAAGAGGGCTTTTATGAACATTTATTTAACGATGGCTCATATACTTAAATGTAGATACTACCGGTTTCACACACCTGACAACGTTATTTAAGTAGTTCCCAATGAGGAATTTGTACTGCACCAAGTACATTTTATAAGTTTATTTTTCAAAATTTTACTTCACACCAGTCTATGAGCTAGGCTGGGGACGGACAGACAGACAAACAGACATGGCGAAACTATAAGTATTCCTTGTTGACTACGGAACCCTAAAAGAGATGCCAGCAACTGATTTTAGTATTTAGGAACAATTGGATACAAACCACGTCCTGCTTCCTAGCTGACATCCCGTAAAATTTCAATGAACATCTAGATGTTATTTTTTTTGTGACGAAAACTGTGTTGAGCACTGCGCTTAAAGTGTCGATGATTAGTGCCATCATGATACCATTTAAAGCGGAACACAGCTATAATCTTTCCACCAGGCAAGGCTATCGTGTCATGCAAATTGAATACTGCTGTCAATCTGGCCTTGAGCGGCAGATACCCACAGTATAGCTGACCTATAGCCCATTGAGTAATTCTCAAACATAGCCTCAATGATCTAGTTTGAGGTTAGACCACTGCTTTCAAACCCAGAGGACCTGTTTTCGATTTGTTACTAGTAGGGTTTGTTTCCCTGGCTAGATACCACCATCTTATCTAAGTCTGTCGGCATTGCAACTTTGTTAGTTGTTGCTGTTCCAACAGTTAAGATATAGGAGCGTTTCTCAGTAGTTGAGGATGCCAAGCAAAGTTTCTAACCGTTAAGTGTGATGAATGCAAGGCTATAGAGAAATGTTTAACTAATGAATAAGTATAAGTACTTTTTTAAATATTAAGCGCGGCACATGACTTCACTCCACCTGATGTTAAATGGATAATGTCCAGACGCTAAGACAACTGGTGCAGCATAAAAACAACGCAGCATCAGTCATAAAAAGCTAATTTCTTGAATATTTTTATTTTCAGCGTCTCTCCCGGCCATCGGTCTCCTCCTTGGAAACATGTGCATCTCAACGATCATGGCCAGGTTCGGTCGCAAAGTCGCCAACCTGAGTAGCGTGATCATCCACCTCTTGGGCTGGGGCCTCATCGTGTTCGCGTCAGACATCGCGACGCTGCTCGCGGCCCGCGGCCTGCAGGGCGTCGCCATAGGCATGATCTCAGTCCTCGGCCCAATCCTCATCGGAGAATATACCTCTCCTATTAACAGAGGGCTGTTCCTCATGACCATATCTGTAGCCCTCAGTTTAGGAGGCTTAGCAATACACACTATAGGACTTTATCTGTGCTGGCAAACGGTATCCCTAATATGTGTAGTCATCACTTTAATAGACCTGGTCATTGTCATATCATCGCCAGAATCACCGATATGGTTAGCCAATCAGAGCAGATATGACGAATGTATATTAGTATTCCATTGGCTAAGAGGCGATTCGGAGGATGATGAGCTGCTGAAACTGATAAACGCGAGCGTTCTTGATAATAAAGCGTTAGAGGAAGAACGGAAGAACACTGACACTGTCGTGATTAAGATGAAGAAGAAAATTGGCTTCATCAGAGATACTGTTAGAAAGGTGGAGTTTTACGTGCCTATTATTATAATGATTAACATTTACGGTTTGAGCCAATGGAGCACTGTCAACTTGCTCACGTCATACGCCGTGGACCTCATACATCTGGTTGTGGGTGAAGACGTGGACGTTGCATTGATCGTCATATCCCTGGACGTCCAACGTGTTGTGACAACGATGATATTTCTGATTGTAATTAAGAAAATGGAAAGGAGGAAAATTTTATTTTTTGGTATCACCACGAATATATTGGCAATGTTGGTGACTGCAGCGTACGTGTTCGCGAGGAGTCGTGACCTGATGCCGTTTGACAGCCTCTACGTGGGGACAGCTCTGGTCCACTTCCTCATGTTCTCTGTAGCAATAGGCGCGTTGCCGATGTGCTTCATCCTCGCAGGAGAGCTGTTCCCCTTCCAGTACAAGAGTTTGGCTGGAGGGATCAGCTCCTTTTGCTTCTCCATTAACGCATTCATATCAGTCAAGACTATACCGTTTCTGATAAACAACTTGGATTTATATGGAACTTTTCTGCTATATGCTTGCTTAGAACTTTTCTGTATTATAGTAACGGGTATGTTGTTACCTGAAACGAAAGATAGGACCCTTCAGGATATAGAAGAAGAATTTAAAAGCAGGAAGAAACCTTTACAAGTAATTGAAAGGTATAGGAACAAGTCAGATTCTGCTTGATTTTGTAAAGTGATGACTATAAGTGTTTATGTGCGACACTCCAGTACTTTTTACTAGAAAAAATCAACCTCAGGAAGCCCGAGTGGGAGTCGAACCCACGACCTTTGGATAACCGGTCCTAGATCTGAACGCTGAGCTACCGAGACTCCAGAAGACTCGGTGAATTTGTCTAATAGCTTGTGATTTACGCTGAAAGCGGTATTACGTCACTGTGAAGTGACTACCGTTACAGTCGGCAAGAACACTTTATATTTATATAATTTGCAATGTGGATGCTTAATTCAAAATAATTCCAGCTAGGCAATACTTACAATATAATACTTTGACATGTATACTATACAATACTTATAGATATTATGGTGATTTTAATTAATAAGCACATAATTTTTTATCATTAATAATAGGCCTCAGAGTTGATATAAATAAGATTTATTTGAATTGTATTAATGATGTTTAAATGATAAAGGTTAACAAATGATAACTAATTATTAATGTTGAAAGTGAATATGTAAAAAAAAATCCATTAAAATATATATATAGATAAGTAGTTACATAGTTATTAAATTTAATAAAGTTTTATTAAGATATTGTTATCATTTGAAGTTCATTAAGATTGTGTAGTAGCGCTACTTAATAATAAAAATAATATTTACACAGAAAGCATGACTCTTAAGATTCTATGACATTATACTACAAGTGTAAACTAGATATTATACTAGTAAAATCACTCGGTCCAATATGCAGTGGTCCTTGTTTCAATTTACGGGTCGATAAAATTCGATTCCAGGGTCCCGATACATTGATCGGGTTTGTGTTCACCAACCTGTATTTATATTCATATTCATATACACTATACATTTATGTACAGTACAATAAAAGTGGGTATAAGATGATATGTTTATTACAAAACCTTTTCAAGACACTGTGAAATCTTAATAATCTAATTTCAATTTCTTTTCAAAATATTCTGTCATGATATAAAAAGAATGAAACATAAAAACATTTTTGAGCTCCCCTTCAAAAATTTACTACCCCGGAGGTCTTTGATGTAGTTTGGCAAACGGTTATACACTTTAATAGCTATATAATACGTTCTATTTCGTATTTCGTTCGGAATCACTATATTTTATTCATATTTAATTCAGATTAAGTGCAGTAATTATGGCAGCTCATGGCATCTATCTTTACAGAGGAAGAAAAGTGAAAGGTTGCACAAAAGATCCCGATGGGTCGAAGTGCTACTGCAAGAGGGAAACCTCAGCAGGCCCCACTAAGAAGATAAGATACGTTCTATTTTTATATAGCGTAAGATGCGCTGGGGGTAGGACCAGATCGTTAGGTTACGCTTGCGTAGTGATTATACCAATACCCATCAATTTAGCGATAATGACACGATTTCAATGATATCTTGTATGAACCAATTGTACACCCCAGCTGACTATTTCGTACACGCACGAATCAATTACTTTTGTGACGTACTTAGCTATGTAAAACCTTGGTGAGATAGGCCAACTGTTTAAACATCATTGTAACACTAGCGACTGCTCGCGACCTCATTCTCTTATCCCGTGATCCCGTGAAATAGTCTTATTCTGTGATCCCGTCCGATACAAATCAAATCAAACCTATGGGAACCTTTAACCTTTACGTGTCTTCCGAAGCACTGTTAGCTCTAGATGATAAGTATGGTCTCCGTCAAATTTGCTTAAAACCTTAGCAATCATAACCACTACGCCATCGAGCTCCTCACCTTTCTTTTTATATGTTTTGATGAAAATAAGAAAATTGTGCCTCGCTAGCCTTCTTTTGCCGACGACCCACAAGTTGCTTCCTCGCGCCTCGTTTTATGGAATAAACTTCTAAACTTAGCTTCTTTTTTTGGCATACTAGAAGCTTCGGCCTTCCATCTACTACTCCCTGGGTCTGCTTAAACATCACACATAACAATAAAATGTATCTACTACCTACAAACAGACAGATTGAGGAAAGAATGAAAGATATAACATTTATTTCTACACGGCCACAAGACAATAGCAAAACACAATGAAATAAAAAACATATCATTACCATTTAGATTACTATTGTAGAATGTAATAAAATATTGAGCATTGAATATTGAACAATTAAAAAAGTCGGCTGTGTCGAAACAGGTGGTCAATTCAGCATAACAGGTACCTATGTCAGGTTTATGAAATGTATCGTTGGAACTTCAATTCCTTTATTTAATTGATACTGAGACTACTAATTTAACCCTTAAAAGCCTGATTTTTTGTTTATCATAAAAAGCTTTTTTAATGGATACTATGTGATTCCAACACTACGAAAAAAATAAAAAATATTTTTTTTGGCACTGCACTTTTTTTTAATAAAAAAAAATACGAAAAATCTTTAATAAAGGCTTTCCTTCGTAATTTATATTCATTTTGTTTATTTCCTATTATTTTTTCACTTTATAATTGTTTTCATAATTACGAATCTATTACAATTTTCATCATTACAATAGAACATATAGAAGTAATTTTATTTATTTTTTCAAAAAAAGGTTGCAATCTTATATCCAAAGAGGTTTCCGTCAAAAAATCCTTGTCTATGATGTTAAATAAAAAAAATATATATTACTCAATATTAAAAAAAAAACATGTTTTAATTACAGTAGTGTAATCTAAATATTTATTTTAATTTAAATATAATAGTATATAAAATATAATGAAATTTTTAAAAAGGCTTAAAGTTACCGTTTCATTTTTGATACTCTAGGCGTTTAAGGGTTAAAACAAAAGTTTTATTACGACTATACAGATTTTAATTTCGCTATTGTTTTTGTTTATTATTTATAAGTATTAGATATTTTTCAGGACAGTGCCCGCAAGTTCAGACAGATTATTAGAAATAGTTACGTAAGCCCCCTTTAAACTTATAATCATATTTTAGATATTTCATTAAATTATTGTAATATTAAGTTTGGTAAAATTTGTTAGTTTAGTTAAATTTATAACTATTAGTCCACATCGCATGCCGTGGCTGTCTATAATTGAAAACTGTACTTAGAATAAGTTTGGCATTTACCCTATACCTACTGTTTGTTTGGTGGTACATGTTTTTGTTGACTGGCCAATAAATAAATAAAAAAAAATAAAAATCAATTTATTAATATGTATATAAGTACTAGCTGACCGGCGGACTTCGTACCGCTTTGACAATTTCCATGACAACAAAACTAACAAATCATTCGTCCGCTTAAAACACACCATGATGGACACCTATAGCAGCGCCACCTACAGGGTCCAATTGTAAATCTAAACCATTTTCGAATCCACTTGAACACACACAGAAATTTTTACCTAAATCGGTTCAGCCGTTTAGAAGGAGTTCAATAACATACACGCGTACAGAAGATTTATATACATAAAGATTTAAGGTACTACTAACACCAGTCTTCGACACATTAAGAGAAAACACTAAGGTCGACTGATTATATGAAAAGTAGACAAAATCAACGTTTCATAGTCCCCTGATTCCTCCTCCAAAACTGGACCTATTTAATTAATTTTTTCATTAAAAATGAAAGAAAAGCTTTGGCTGTGTCCCTATGTTTTGCTTTTTTTTATATAATCACGTCAAATTTGTTTGCTGGATGTCTGAACACAGCAAAAATCTGGCCAATTTTTAAGGTTTTTAAAAGTTCATATCTTTCTTAATAATTAATTTATGAAAAAAGCAAAACATAGGGACACAGCCAAAACCTTCCTTTAATTTTTAATGAAAAAAGTATAAATCATAAATCATAATAAAAAAAGTATAAATAATAAATCGGTTCAGTTTTGGAGGAGGAAACAGGGGACTACGAAACGTTGATTCTATCTACTTTTCATATAATCAGTCGACCCTAGTGTTTCCTCTTAAGCCCAGTGTTTGACACATTTTTTGTCGCCAAAAAATAACAGTGATTTTCATTACAATTTTACGGTATTGACAGCTAGGAAGAAGGTGGTCTATATTCAATTGTATTAAAGACTAAAATCATTCGATGAACCTTATAAAAATGTTGATCAATGGTCCCTGTCGAACACTGATGCCACTGCCCTACAACCTTTACAGCACACAATTTTTAATTAAAACTTTTAATCATTAAACTAAATTATTTGAGAACCAAAATTTTCAGTAGATCCTTCTTCTTATGCCTCTTCAACCTTCAAGGTCGGCAGCTCCTTAAATTCATTCTTGTTCACGGCCAGATGGAACAGCTGTTCGATCGAGGTGATGCCGGTCAACTCCTGGATGTTCAGCGTTCAGGAAGACCAGCGTCGTGGCAGTACTAAATGCTAAGACATATGCTGAGAAGATGCCTTTTCAGTGTCATATACTGTTTATTATGAATATCTCATTTGTATGAATGTGTTATTTTGTGATACTTGTAGTAAAGTAGGTACTTAAAGAATAAATATTGTACGACAGGTTTGAATTTGTACGTGTGTCTGTAAGCAGTTCAAATATATGGCATTTCAACTAACTAGCCGTTTCACTGAATCCCGAGGGACACATTCATCAATACTGAATAAATATTTTTTCTATTTGTTTCTATTTTTCAGCCGCGACTTCTTCCATCATCCAACGCGTCTTCTCCCTTCCACCTTGCTTGCCCGTCAGATGCATAGAAGCAACATGTATTTATCGTGTCATGGCCGAGATTTAAGTAGATATTACATAATAATTACATATTAGAATCATAAGAGGTATCATAACGTCAAAAGAATAAAATAACAATAATACAAATGATAAAAAAGGATACAAATTCTCGTTTTCGTTAATGCAACGAAACTCGTGCTAGACACCCCTTTTATGCACTTCTGGCTGATTTATAATTGTAAAAATAACTTTTAAAGCTGAATAAAAATAATAAACAAAATGTAGCCACAGAGATTTAAAAGAACACAAGACATGAAGGTCGCGGTTATCCACTGGATGCGAGCAACACAAAAACGATAGTTGTAGAGATCCTAAGGGGAGACCAGGGTCCAACCAGAAATTGAAATTGAAATTGAAATTGACCTTTTTCCAGCAGATAACGTCATTTGGCTGAGATGATGAAGACGCAATGAAAAGATTAACCATTTCCAAAATATTACAACAAATTCCCCTATGATTTTGATTTGTAGCACGTTGAGTTTTATGTCACTCTTGAGCTACACTTAACGAAGGTCAACAAAATGAGACCATTCAGTTGGCCCTAAGTGTACGATTCCCAAAGTAATGATGGCTTCGACAATACTAAGGCCCTGCCTCTACCGAACAGTAGATAAAGGAGATGAGGAGATGTGTCGTACGTAACCAATAAGATCCAGTTTATTCCTCGATCTCCTCTCTTATTAGTCGATTACGACACTTTTCCTCTCTCCTTCGCTCTCCTCTGCTTCGGTAGATACCGGACCTAATAACTGTTTAAAGATTTTATTCTAGCTTAGGTACTGTACAAAATTCCCAAAAAACTTACGTAAATAAGAGTTTTAGCGCACACCTTTATTTTTATCATCAAATGACGTCAGCACTTCAAATAAGGCGTACTCCTAAACTCCTCCTCGATATCTTGGAGGGTCCTATCTTTCGTTTCAGGCAGCATTATCCAGACTACAACCAAGCAATAGAACAACACGACTGCATACAAAGCGTACGCACCGTAGATACCAATGGTACTAAATAAGAACGCGAAAGTTTTACATGTAATAAAGTCGTTTATGGAATATGCTAAAGCACTGATCCCACCAGCTAAACTACGGAAATGTAGAGGAAACAGCTCCCCAGATATAATTATGGGAATTGGTACACTCCCCAAAGTATAGCTACACACGTGAATGTGCAACAATAGTAAACCAATAGCTGGGTGGTCATATGGAAGAGCGCCTTTTACTTTTGCAAAGGAGTAAGCAGCTCCAGCAATCAACACAATTACATTTATGAAGACAGTAGTGAACAAAATAATCTTTCTCTTATATTGTTTTATCAAGTATACCGAAACAATTGAGGAAATCAATCTTTGAATATCAAGGATAGTTAAATCATAGTATGGTTAAATGCATTGCCCCATCCACACTTTCTCCGACCAAATTTTTACAAACGACATGCCTGTCTACGAAGAAATAGTGTATAAATGAATCATTATGATCACTGGATTAAATCTTTCCTTTCTAAAACGTTTACGAAGTAACTTACAAAACTGCTGCCTTTAACTTTGTTAGCAGATGTTTGGACATATCTATAGCACTGGGACGAAATAGGCTAATAAAATAAAGCTTAATGCGTTGTCTTAAACAAGTCTTCTTATTCACACTAACCTGTTTCATGAAAGGTGTTATCCATTTTGGTGTCATTATTTCACTGTTTTTCACTTAAACAGAGCACGCGTTAAATGATGCAACTTTAACTAAAAATCAAAAAAATCAAAATCAAAAATATTTATTTACATTCAAATATCATTTTACAGCAGCAGGGGGCCAGAGTCTCCTTTTGAGCATAATAATACTTGTTTCAGAAGGCTCTGCTCTTCATATAACATAATTTGTGATATTTGACTGTGAATTTCTTATATAAATGTATTAAATTTACAAATGTAATTTTTACTAGTTTAACTTAAGTTGCTATAAGATTAACAAAAAATAAAAGTAATGTAGTAATGTAGTATGTGTGTGTGTGTGTGTGTGTGTGTGTGTGTGTGTGTGTGTGTGTGTGTGTGTGTGTGTGTGTGTGTGTGTGTGTGTGTAGGGGTGTGAGTGTGTGTGTGTGGGGGTGTGTGTGTGTGTGTGTATTTTGTTCAATAGTTGTTTAAAACCACTTAGAAACTCCATTTATTTCAGGATTAATTCAGTTTCTTCATAAGTAAGGGTTTGAATCCAAGTAATTAATCTAGATTTACATTCATGATATGATTTATTGTATATACTAATCCTTTTATTAACTTCATTATACATTCGAGCTGATTGTGCATCATATTGTTTTTTAGCAAACACAGTTTTAGTAGTAGGCACTTTAAGTACAATGTCTTTCCTTCTCCTATTTTCTACATTTGGATCATATGTAATTGTTTTATGTTTTTTTGTTATTGTATGGATGATATAGAGTTTACGTACGGAAAGTAAGTTGCTAATTTTGTAAAGCTCATCAGTGGGAAAACGTCGCTTTTTGAAATACATAACTTTAATTAAAGCTCTTTGTGCTCTTTCAGCTTCAATAAACCGCGTTTTATAGGCTCCCCCCCAAACAGGTATACAGTAGGTTATTATCGACTGTACTAAAGCAATGTATATCTCATTTAACAAATTTCTAGAGCTAGTGTGTGTTGGAACTACGTGTCTTAATGTTTTAAACAGCCAAATAATTTTTCTGATTCTAGAAGATATTAAGTCAATTTGTGGATACCAGGATAATTTATCATCTATTAATATACCTAAGTATTTTATTTGATTTACACGATTTATAGATGGACACATACATGTGGTGTTATTTGCAACATCGTTATTGCATTCATGTATTTTGATATTGAACTAGGTATTTCGCTTATAAAAAAGTATTTAAAATTACATTGATTAACACCATTTTCTGCCAGAAAGTTTGTTTCAGGTTTTTTGTAGGCAGTATCTATTGGTTTCATGGTATCCTTTAATTTTATTATAACTTTGTCTGTGGAAACATTCGATATTTTAATACCGAAAGTTTTAATGCCGACCGACCGACCGACTGACTGACTGAAGTTACTTACTTCTACTATGTCTAAGTGTTCAATTATTACTTTTTATTCAGAAAAGCTTTTTTAAATAACATAATCTTTAGAGTTCGCCATCCGTAAGTGACAAGTGTCACATAAAAAAAATTATAAAAATAATATTTTGTTTGAAATGTCTTCGTCCATATTTATTTGAAGCCGCGCGGCCATACAAATTTTGTATGGGGAATTTAACGTGTTAATTTAAAAAATAATAATTTAAAAAACCGCTCGATAATCGAAAATGTAAGACGGACGATTTATAGTTTAGACCATTGGTGATTGCTTAGACAAAATCAGAGGAACAATAATTTAGATAAACTATAAGATATCAACTAAACGCCGCCACTCGTTTACATGATTTTTGCCCAACTTTAAATGATATTGTAGAAAAAACTATAGTGTGTTGAATTTATGGATCGGACTAATTGTAAACACGTTCCCTTTGATACTAAATATATATTTTGTTTATGTAATACGATAGTATTTTCAATTATATCAACTTAACCGTGACTGCATGTTTGGTATTTTTTGGTCGATTATGCTATTTCAGACGGGGAGATGCAGATGGTTATGTGGGACTATCTTCCCGACACCTTCGAGGGGGACCCACTTAAAACTCCTGAACTACCCCTCACATGCCGCCAGGACGCCATCCGGGACTGCCATACTAAAAAAGAAAAAGAAAACATATCGCCAATTAACTATGAATTAATGATAGTGTGTTCTTTACAGAAAACCTAATTTATTTTTTATATTTATTTTTATTTTATATTATATTTAATATATTATTACATGGTGTCGCCATCTCTGAGGTCCCGGGTTCGATCCCCGGTCGGATCAATTTAGAAATACCTGTTTTTCTATATTGTTTCGGGTCTGGGTGTTTTCTATGTATAATAAGTATGTATTTATGTATATTAAGTATGTTTATCCGTTGTCTAGTTAACCATATAACGAGTTTCTTAAGGAAGCTTTTCTTGGGGCTAGATAATTGGTGTAAGTGTGGGAAACATTTATTTTATTTATTTATTTATTTCATGACAACATATTTTTTATTTTTATGCAGGCCTCCAACAAGGTGGACCGACGATCTGGTAAAGCTCGCGGGAAGCCGCTGGATGCGAGCACCACAAAACCGGTCATTGTGGAGATCCTTGGGGGAGGCAGACGTGTAAGAGTGGACGTCTTTTGGCTTAGATGATGATGACGATGATGATTATCTTCAGACATCAATCATAAAATGAAAAATCATAACCTTTATGAAGCTCAGAACCAGACCAAAACGTTCCAAATCGTGCATCCACAAAAGCATCAAGCAACACGAAAAAACTTAATTAAAATAATAAGTAATATTCGTATTATACATATAATACGGCGGTCCCAGTTTGAGCCGTTGTCCTATTTTAATTATTTCAACGAGCGAATAGCGTCCGCGTCGCGGTGTCTGCTATCAAGGTCACTATCGTGTTTAAAACAGTTAAAAAAATTACACACTTGCCATGTGGCCGAGTGGAGAGATGGACGGGCGTTGTTGTGATTAGTAACTCAATAATAATAAGTAGTCATTTAATAGTTATTAAGTGGATTAAATAAGTTGCGTGAAAGTATGGTACCAAAATGGATTACCCCTTTGATGAAACAGGTTTGTGAAAGCATTAAGTATTGTGTAAAGTAGGACAAGTTGTTTTTGCCAAATCCAGTGTATATTTAAAGCGAAGCAAGTTAAGTAAACATTGGGACGGATCAGGCTTAAGTGTACCTACTTAACTTAGAATAATAACGCCTCAAAGCTACTTAAGTAAAAAAAAATACAACAAAAGCTCTTCTCTTATATAATTTAATGCTATTTCTTGTTTGCTATATGCAAAGTATCTTAAAGCTAAGGTTATCGTACAAGTAACCTAACCTTGTAATTCTTAATGTAGATTAAAAACTGTGAATCTGATTGTTTATTTCACAGCTTTTATCACATTTTGTGATATATGTTATTATAGTCTTTGTACATAATACGAAATTTTGTTTATTAGTTCTTCAAGTTTTAAAAAGTAGCAACTGAGTGACGGGTTATGCATAGTGTGCCTAGTAGGAGTTGGTATCGCTATTCAAACGAGTTGTTACATAATATGTATATACATAAATATATAAGCATAATAGATACATACATAAACATAAAATCTAAGTATAATTTCAGATTTCGATTCTAAAACATTTTTTGTTTAAATTCAATCATTATACATATTGTGAAAATTCTTGCACTCTGAGATAGTTATGAGTTCTTTAGACTACTGTTATCTTTTAAACCATATCATCCTCATAATCATCACTAGTTCATTTAATGAGACTCATCATATTTAACAAAGTTAACGTTCGTTTGTTATTCTAATGAGATCAAATTACCAGATATTGTTATTTATTTGTATTGCGAAAATAAAATCTAAGAAACAATAATGCGTCCAAGGTTTCATCTCCAACCTGCTTCTCAGTTTGTTGCACATGTGATGATGATGATGACGATGATGATATGCAGAAGCTGAAAAAGCGCGTTCGGGATCAATGGAGGTTGGAGGAATCGTCAGTAAATATTTATAGGTGTGTTCCAAATTGAAAACTCGTGTGGAACTTGCCTCAAATTCACCTCCTGCTTAAGTTATTAAACTTTAGAAAAATCTGTTTCTTTAAATGCTTCATAGAGATAATGTTTTCATGCTATTTTCTACTTCGACTTGAAGCTTTCCTTTAAAAGTTAAATTAGTTTTAAATATTAAATCAACAAGATGGCTAATAAAATGTCAGTAAGTGCGTTTCGTTCATTGAAAAATTTCACATTTTTATTAATTGGCAAAAAAATATTCCGGGATTTTCAGGATTGACAATCGTGAAAATCCCGGGATTAGTTCAATCTTATCCCGAGACCGACATATCGACCGGGATCCATCCAAATCGTCTAGCCATACACCACTACGTGGGCCCAGTGCGGAATTATTGTTGTTCACGTTTGCTAATGCGGCCGGGACCAACGGCTTTACGTGCCTTCTGAAGCACGGAGGAGCTCAAGATGATAAATGTTTGGTCATCCATCCGATGACTGGCCTTTGCGAAAGTTGTTTAACCTGAGCAATCGCAGACCTCGATGAGGAGCTCGATGGCGCAATGGTTAACGCGCCCGGTCTGCGAGTGCTGAGGTTAAGCAACTTTCGCAAGGGCCGGTCATCGCATGGGTGACCAAAAATGTATCATCTCGAGCTCCTCCGTGCCTCGGAAGGCACGTAAAGGCATTGGTCCCGGCTGCATTAGCAGTCGTTAACAACCACCAACCCGCTCTGGGCCCGCGTGGTGGTTTATGGCCCGTTCTTCTTGTCCATCCATAGGGAAGGCTCGTGCCCCAGCAGTGGGGACATAAAAATGAGCTGATGATGATGATGATGAATCGCAGGCCGGGTGCGGTAACCACTGCGCCATTGAGCTCCTCTATATTACCATATCACGCCTTTGATGAAAACTAATTATGTTTGCTCCGCATCACAGGGCTTCGTGGTGACCGGGGTGTCGCTGAACATGGCCAGCTTCGGCACCGTGATGGGCTTCACGGCACCCCTGCTGCCGCAGCTAAGGGACCCTGCCTCCGGGATCCAGGTGGACGACGTCTCCGGCTCTTGGATAGGTAGATAATTAATATTTGAAAACCAAGTGTTGAAAATTTTTCAACGAGCGGGATGCAAATCGAAAACAAGGGTTGAATAAAAATTGTTTTCAACAACTGGTTTGAATTATTATTTGTTTGCAACAAAATTTGCGTAAAATTATTTATAAAATACTTACCTACTTACTTACTCCACTGGCTCATGACCCGTAGTGGATCTTGGCCACCACAAAAAGACGCCAATCTCAATGTATAAAATATTTAATATTTATTAAGACATCAAAATATGTGTATATGTCGCAGGGATGGACACTAAGTATTTCTTTTTCTTAGATTATTAAGTCCTATTTCTTTTAAAAACCCGCAACTTGCGGTGTTTCTTAATAGAAATTAAAATTCATGACATCATGGAATTACGAATGATGTCTTTAATAATTTTCTATTCTAGTTTTTAAACTGAAAATTTAATCCAGTAAATGACGAAATACTAACACATTTTCAATGAAACGTTATTTCCTACTTTAAAAGCAAAGAATTCCGAAATCTACTCTTAGTAATCTATACTAATATTATAAAGCTGAAGAGTTTGTTTGTTTGTTTGTTTGTTTGTTTGTTTGTTTGTTTGAACGCGCTAATCTCAGGAACTACTGGTTCGAATTGAAAAATTCTTTTTGTGTTGAATAGTACATTTATTGAGGAAGGCTATATTACATCACGCTATGACTAATAGGAGTGGAACAGTCGCTAATTAACGCGGGTGAAACCGCAGGGCACAGCTAGTAAGTTATACATACAAAGATCAATACGCTGAAACTTTCCAACAGGCGAGCGGTATGCTGCTTTACTAGCTCATAGACATAAAAATATATATATACAAACACAATAATAAAAAGTTCTGCTGGACATCAAACAAATTTTCAATTTAATCTCGTGATTTTCCTTTTTCAACACAATTAAAGATGAAAATATAAACAAAAATCTGTTTTTATTTTCAGCATCGATCGTCGGCATCTCCCTTCTAGTCGGCAACTTGTCGGTGCCCGTCGTCATGGGCCGGCTCGGGAGGAAACTCGCGAGCCTCCTCAGCAGTCTCATCGTCCTGGCATGCTGGCTGTGGATCGCCCTCGCCACCAGCGTCACCTCCCTGCTCATCGCGAGGTTCCTCCAAGGCTTCTCTCTGGGCATCAACCTCTCTCTCTCACCAATCATGATCGGCGAACTAACCAGTCCTTCTAACCGAGGAGTTTTCTCGTCAATCATGACAAGCGCCATAACTGCTGCTACTCTTGCAGTACACGTCATGGGTTCCTATATGTCGTGGCAGACCACGGCTGTTGTATGCGCATTTATAACATTTACAAGTTTCGCTATTGTGCTGTTCTCACCAGAATCACCCAGTTGGTTGGCAGATAAGGGTAGATTTGAAGAGAGCAAGAAAGCATATCGTTGGCTGAGAGGTGATGAAGATGACGATGAATTAGAAAGAATGCATGAAGCAAAGCGAGAGAGAGATGCCCAAATATTAGCTAACAGAGCTGAAGAGAACAGCGTTATAAGTTACTTTGTAAATGTTTTAAAAAAGAAAGAGTTTTACAAGCCCATTATCATTATGATCCATTTGTACACGCTTTGTGTATGGACTGGCATGTGCTTTCTAATCGTTTTTACTGTAGATGTTATAAAAATATTGGTCGGAAAGAACGAGGATGTGGCAATGCACCTTACTCTTCTTGATATTCAAAGGCTGGTTTCCACTGTTTGTGCGATATACTTGGTGAAAATTGTTCGGAGAAGAGTAATGGTGTTTGCAACTATTGGTACAAATTTCGTTGTGTTAATTGTTATAGCTGCTTACACGTTCGCAAAGGCTAGAGGTATCCTTCCATTTGACCACCCATCGATTGGCATTTTGTTATTACACTTACACATGTGTTCTGTAACGACTGGAGCCTTGCCACTTCCTATTGTGTTATCCGGGGAGCTGTTCCCTATACAATTCCGCAGTTTAGCTGGTGGGATCAGTGCTATAGCATTCTCTTTACATTATTTCATAACTAGTAAGACTGCTTTGTTTATGCTAAGTACCATTGGTATCTACGGTGCGTACGCTTTGTATGCATTCGTGACGTTATATTGCTTGGTTGTAGTCTGGATAATGCTGCCTGAGACGAAGGATAGGACCCTCCAAGATATTGAGGAGGAGTTTAGGGGTATACCCAAATCTGAGGAGCTAGATGTATCGCGAGCATTGAAGTCGTGTGATGAAAAAGAGTTAGAAGTTTGATTTTTTATATTGCTTGTAAAATTATGATCTCTTTGTATCTCATTTATGTGTAGGTAGTTATCTAAAACTGTCTTCAAATAAATAGTTACTCATAGTGTAAAGCTAGATTTTTTAGTTTTGTTTTTGTACCGGAGAAAAGTAGCCTGTGGCACTTTATGCAATTATTTTCATCATCATCATCATCATCATCAGCTCATTTATGTCCCCACTGCTGGAGCACGAGCCTTCCCTATGGATGGATAGGGAGATATGGATAGATGATATATATAATTCATTTATTAAAGATAACAATAGATCCAATTATGATTAGTAACAATGGGCACTTAAACTATGTTAGTAATTAAATAAATAATAAAAATTAAAATTAAAATAATATTAAATAAAATCGTAGGTACCTTAAAAGCTATTTAACTGCCCCAATAACATATTTTATAAAAAACGATTGTATTGGGCAATCATATTTATCTGATAATGCCTTCAGAATGCCGTTACTGCTACCACGCACTCTGCGTAGTAGTGAGGAGATACGTTTGCGCCTGATCGCATAAAAATCATCCGTACGCGCGTCGGCGAACATCGCGGACGCGCTACAGAAGCGCGGCAGCCGCAACAACATTCTGAAAACATTATTATATTGAACACGCAGAGCACTGTATGCCCTTTGAGTGTAATTGACCCACAAGCTGCTCGTGTAAAAAGATTGGCAATAAGCCTTAAATAATGTTAATTTGACTTCAGTCGAACAACGAGCAAACCTGCGAGCCAACATGTTACCCCGGACAGCCAGCGCCCTGCGTTCACGTTCAATGTCTGCATTGTCTCTCAGATCATCAGTGATAATATGTCCTAGGTATTTAAATTGTCTCACTCTTTTGAGTGGACAACTGTTAAGCAAAATTGGGGGGATGGCAGTATTTTTAACACTTAGACCGAAAATCATAAGCTCACTTTTTTTGGTATTATACAATAGACCATGACTCTTGGCATACCGCTCACACACCTGAAGCAAACTACGAAGAGCATTAACCGACGGACCCAGCAGGACCATGTCATCAGCATAGCTTATGTTATTGACTGCGACTCCGTCTATGTAACAGCCTGCATGCATGCTGCTGAGTTCGGCGATCAAACTGTCCATGTACACGTTGAAGAGCGTAGGCGAAGAGATCCCCCCTTGCCTCACGCCACACTCACTCACACAATGGATAGGCAATTATTTTATGTTAGAGAATATGTAACGTATGTTTACATAATTTTAATTATGTTATTTAGACCTATAAATAAATTATAGTATGCAATATTCATCATCATCATCATCAGCTCACTTTATGTCCCCACTGCTGGAGCATGATGGATGGATAGGGAGAACGGGCCATAAACCACCACGCGGGCCCAGTGCGGGTTGGTGATTGTTAACGACTCCTAATGCAGCCGGGACGGCTTAACGACTTAACGGCTTAACGTGCCTTCCGCAGCACGGAGGAGCTCGAGATGATACATTTTTGGTCACCCATCCGATGGCCGGCCGGCCTTTGCGAAAGTTGCTTAACCTCAGCACTCGCAAACCGGGCGCGTTAACCACTGCGCCATCGAGCTCCTCTATGCAATATTATTTATGTATTTATTAATATATTTAATTATACCAATTGATTTTAGAATTGGTTTTATTAATTAGTTTATATAGAAGTAGAAACATGTATTATATTATTACAATAAGGTCAGTCTAAGTAGAAATTACCGATATTTCCCTAAAAGTTGAAACTAGGGTTGTTGTGGCTTGTGGCACCAGGTAGGCTACTCTGGACGCAAACTCAATCTCAATACAATTCCAATGCGATTATTATGTATCGATATTGAGATAAGTTTCGCAACTTCGGAACGCCCCATCTCGATAATAATTTGTTCACTAAATTTCCACGCAATTTAATTCCAATGTAGCGCTATTATCGCTTTTAAGAGTGCCATTTGAATTTTTTAGATTTGGGATTGGAAATTGATTATTGCAATTGTGTTTCAAGAGTAACCCACCTGTGATTTTTTACCTTTAATTATCGGAAATCGGGGTCAACAGTTGATTTTACTCTTTATCGACAATTTAATAAAAGCTATCTAAAGTCATCTATCTGCCAGTCAAATTTTAATTAAAATCTATGTTATTGTTTGGCGACGAAATCTATGTATGTGTATGTATGTATTGGGCTTAGAGTGCCGGACACTGGTGCACTACGACAATCAGTTTTTTTTTAATCATTAATGAGCAAATATTATTCACATTAACATGATAACTCCTGCAATGAAATGCAAAGAAAGCATTTCTTATCTTATCATTCTCAATTTACATAGTGAATATAAATTTACTTAATTTATATTCTACTAGCATTTTACTAAGTTTTAGTAACAAGTTAAAAGTTAGTTATTAAGAATAAACTCTTTTTTTAAATAAAATTTAATGTTAAACAAGGAATGTAGCATTCTATCACTGAAATATTTTTTGGAATTGGGCCAGTAGTTAGAGATTAACATCCTCAAACAAAGTCACAAACATTACCTTTTTTTAATAGTTTTATATTCTATATAAGTATACTATACATAATACAGTTGCAATTAATTATACTCAACATAATATTAAAAACTAGTGCCTGTTTATTTTTAATTACTGGTTTTAAATAAATTGCTTAATAAATATAGAATAAAAATGCGGTTTCATTAAAAAATCATTTAATGTAGTTTTAATAATTTTATAGCAAATTTTAACCTGCTGGGTGATTGTTAACGGCTTCTAACTGTTGCTAATGCAGTCTGGACCGTCAGCTTTGTCTTCGGAAGAGCTCAAGATGATAATTTTTTGACCACTGATCCAATGACCAGCTTTAGCGAAAGTTGCCAGAAATCGCAGACTACTGCGCGATCGAGCTCCTCCTGCTTGAGTCAACTCAAAATAGTTTTCTCTGTTATATAAGGTCACTTTTTATCAACTGCAAATATTTTGACAAAACATCTAATTATATCAGAGAAATGAGGCATTTAAAAAAAATCAGGCTTTTTTTAAAACTTTTCCTGACACAAAAATATAATATTTTTAAGAGCGGCCTCTCTGTCGGTTTTTTGAAAAAAAAAATAGGGGCACGTGTAAGCGGTGAAGGCATTGCGGCCTCTCTGTTTCGGCTCCTTTGAATTGAAACTACCGAAAGTGCTTTATTTTTATTTTTAATCGAAATGTCTTTTGGCGTTTTTCTTGAAAACTAGCGTATAAAAATTTAAGGTTTCAAAATATTTGCAGTTGATAAAATGTGACCTTATATAAAGGTAAGTTTATCGAGTGGCAAAGCGGTAGACCCGACACCCGACGGTCCCGGGTTCAATTCTTAGGCTGGGCAAAGTGTGTATCGGATTTTTTGATGCATCGCCCGGGTTTGTGATTGGCAAGCGTGGCGATTAAGCCTTACCCATCAATTGTAGCGATGGCTTGATTTCAGTGATGGAGGTATTTGCCCAGCAGTGGGACAGTAGGCTATTTACTTTACCATGGACGGAATAAAATATCAAATCAAAAACTGTAGCTGGTTACAAACTTCAAATAATTTTATGCGTAGTCAAGCGTTCCACATTAATCTTTTAAGACGGAGGGCGGGGCGGGGTAGAAACAAAAAGTTATGTCATTCTCGTTATGGCTGGCTTAACTCGTACGTTTCAAACATGAGACGTATGACGTTGCGTTATAGGCACATTAAGAAAAAGATTTTAGAATAATTATTTAGGAAAGGGTATAAGCCTTTATAGCCTTTCTTATACAAATTCCCACGGTTAATCCTCGATGGCGAAATTCCGGGAAAGAGAGCCCCGGGACGTCCGCGACGCAAATGGGTGGACGACATCAAAAAGTGGACTGGACTTAATTATCGCAGGTTTAAAACAAGCTAAGTATATAGGATCGCAGATTTTTTTTTATACTGATCTCCAAACTTTAGTATGAAGATGGCACAATGATGATGATATTTTAGAGCCTTTAGCGTCAATAGCCACGAGTGGATATCATGGATGAGGATGGATAGGAAGAACGAGCCATAAACAACCACGTGGGCCAGTGCGGATAGGTGGTTGTTATCGACTGCTAATGCAGCTGGGACCAACGGCTTTACGTGCCTTCCGAAGCACGGAGGAGCTCGAGTTAGTAAATTTTTGGTCACCCATCCGATGACCGGCGTTTGCGAAAGTTGCTTAACCTCAGCACTCGCAGACCGGGCGCGTTAACCACTGCGCCATCGAGCTCGTGGTTGTAAACGATGCTAATGCAGCCGGGACCAACGGCTTTACGTGCTTCTTGAAGTCCGGAGGAGCTCGAGATGATAAATATTTTGTCACATATCCGATGACCGGCCATCGCTTCTCGATGAAGAGACTGGAAACGATTTAAGAGAATTTGCTTTTTTATAGCTAAGTCTATTGTTTCTATAAAACGTATATATTACAAATAAACAAAGAATAAGGTCCGAATAGTTATTCTGTGTTTTGTCTCTTTTACTCTATTTTGAAATGACGTTTACGTGACAGGAACAAAACACGGAATAACTATTCTGAGCTTATTTTTTGTTTATTTGTAAGGCACTAACCCCCTTATTCATAAAAACTATTTAAGCATTATTTAGTTAATCATTGTTTTGTCTCTTTTTCTCAAATTCAAAATGACGTTTGTGTGACGTTGACAAAACAATATTTAACTAAATAATGCTTAAATAGTTTTTATGAATAAGGGGGTTAAAGTGTAATTTCATACAATACTCGAAAAGGACTTAGAACTTCTCCTACAATCACAAAATAAAGATACTGCAGAAAGTAAGCTACGTGTCTATGTGTGCGTTGCTAGAGCGCGTTTGTACGAAGCTTATCGTATAAAGAAAACTTCCCAAATAAGGAAGACATAAAGCGACTTACGCTTTCAAATGACATTATTTACATGTCATTTATTCATTTAAAGATGTCTCCTTATGTAATCGCTGTATTTAGCCGTTGGAAGGCTGTAAAAGGTTTTATTAGATTTATGGCTTTACATGGAATGTAGTCTTTATTTCTTTATGTAAATATAGAAACTTTGAATGAAGAATGATGATCAGCACACCACCCGAACAGCTAGACATGACTACTTAAATTTAGCAGAACAGTCCCCTTCATGACGTAGGCAAGAGTTCCACACCCAGGACCCAGTCAACCCGAGTCGAGGTCCTAGCTTTTAGAGGAGCCCCCGAGTTGCTCCGCTTCCGCTCCCATCTGAAACCTTCGGAGAATCTAGTAGGGAACGTAGGCCCTTCTTTACCATTGGGCACTCTGGGCAAGTGCACAGGGCCATCGATGGGCCCCCTTGTTCCTGCCAGATCACTAACCGATAATCGATATTACCGATAAATATATTTGTTTGTTTGTTTACCCCGTGTGGTGCCGGGGGTAAAGAATTGCACCACCCCATCTCTTCCCGTGGGTGTCGTAGAAGGCGACTATGGGAGCATTCCAGAGGATGGGCAGCAGCGTCTCTCTGTGATTATTCTCACCTTACTGCGATCGCCAACCCGCCTGCCAAGCGTGGCGATTATGGCAAATTCCCCTCAAAATTAATTATCTTTGAGGGAGGCCTTTGTCCAGCAGTGGACGTCTTTTTGGCTGAGATGATGAGATGATGATGATGATATTTGTTTTGCGAAACAAGAATTACTAACTTATTGACTTTTTTTGCTTTTTAATTCAATTAAACTAGGGGCCTAACACTGGCAACTCTATCTGGCTGCAAATAAATAAAAATACCAGTTGAATATATCTAGAGTTTTGCTTATCTACTCCTTTTGCCTGTTTTATTAAAATCTAGCGTAGCATAAGGACCCTATTATCCATAAGTGCCCAAGGTCTCCAATAGGTTAAGGCGGCCCTAAGGGAACGGGTACACGAACTAATACTTGATGCCATCTCTTCTAGAAAACCTCTGACGGAGTTTCTTTTCACACGGCTTGAGGAACCCTTTAGGTTTCTTGTTTCTCTCAAAAATGCCGCTTGAGGCAATTAGCAAACTCTCAAAAAAGCTTGAGTTAAGATAATATAAGATAAGTTTCTGCGAATTGTCTTGGGATATGGGTGTTCCCACGGACGAAATCGCGGACAGTGAACAAAATAATTTATAAACATAACTCTTTATTTTTATTTCATCATCATCATCATCAGGCTATACTAGTCCACTGCTGGACATAGGCCTCGCCAAGGCAATCGCACTTCACTCACAATCCTCAACTACTGAGGCACTGGCTATCTTATCTCTACTAACTGCCGGTACACACCAATGATGTTAGCATATTTAGATGAGATAGTAATAGCTAGCCAGGCCAATAAGTACCCAACCGAGTAGGTACACTAACTTGTACAAGTGTACCCGCTGCGAATCGAACAAGGGACCTCTGGGACTAAGATCGGTTGTCTGACCCACAGAGGCGGAGGTTCTAATATTATAGTAGATCATCATCATCATCATCATCAGCTCATTTTATGTTCCCACTGCAGGGGCACGAGCCTTCCCTATGGTTGGATAGGGAGAACGGGCCATAAACCAACGTTAACGACTGCTAATGCAGCCGGGACCAACGGCTTAACGTGCCTTCCGAAGCACGGAGAAGCTCGAATGATAATTTTTTGGTCACCCATCCGATGACCGGCCTTTGCGAATGTTGCTTAACCTCAGAACTGGCAGACCTGGCGCGTTGACCACTGCGCCATCGAGTTCCTCTATATATATATACCTATAGTAGATAGTCAATATATTTTATGATTCTTAAATTAGATGAAATTGCCATATCAACTGTCATATGGGAATAGAAAACTAAAAAAACACGAACACAATCAATAATGTATGGCTGTCCTTGTAACGAAATATACTATAATTACAGCGGTTGAAGACGGGATAACAATTCCCAGTTAGAATCGTGTCATTAAACTATTATCGTCCTATTTTCCCGATGCTGCTGTCTATATCGCTTTGTTGATGGCTGAGAGATTGGCCCCGCTCGATTTTTCAATCAATGAGCTTATAAAATAGGTTTAAAAGACGCGCGTAGCGGCAGCAAATGAAACTTATGCGGTCATTAAGATTCCATTGTCTTTTGAGCTATTTATATTTGGGGAATCGTATGAAAGTTGTATATAAATAAAACAAAATAGTCTTATATTTTTATGCCGACCCAGTAACATGGTGTCAGGTGATAAAGATAGCCGGTGCATCAGTAGCAGTGATGGGCAAAAAGTAATCAGATTAATGATTAAGGATTACGACTACAATTTGTAATCTTCAATCACGATTACAGATTACAGAAATTAATCAAAAATGTAATCATATCGGTGATTAATGATTATAAATCTGTAATCGTAATCTTGATTACTTTTATGATTGATTTGATTGATTAATAAAACCAACAGTCGGAACGTAAAAAAATAAAAGAACTTTATTTTTTTATCAGTCTCATACACTGTGCTTTTAGGATAATTATTTTACGCAAAAAATCTGCTGAATGGTAATTTTTCTGGTACTCTCACTTTCAAACTTAAAAAAATACTCGATCACGTACGATAAAAGAATTACGTCGTCTCGTATCGTCTCCTTGAGCTCGATTCGTTTGACTGATGCGCACTGAACAAAATGGCGCGTGTGCACTTGTCGACTATCGACAATGCGGACGCGGCGATTGGCTAGCCGGTGATCGTACAATACCCTGTCCTCCGCACCCTTACCGCGCGTCTTACGTAGTAGGTATAATTTATAGTACAATAAAGCCAACCACTCAACTTCTAGATGCATACCTACAAATTGTGATAATTAATGGCAAATTTCTAAACCATAATTCATATAAACTTAGTTAAGAATAATCATGTAATTTAGATTACTGATTACTGTAATCAAGATTAAAGATTATATGTTTAATCGTGATTAAAAGTAATCACGACTACTTTAATCTGATTAAAAGTAATCATGATTACTTTCAATCAGATTATTAATCTGATTAAAAAAGTAGTTGATTACGCCCAACTCTCAGTAGTTATGGATTCCGGTGAAGTGCGCTTCCACTATTGGCCTTATCATCGCCTAACATCAGGTGAGATTTAGGCACTGTGCTGAAGTGATTACCCGTAAGGTATTTAAAAAAAAACCGGCCAAGTGCGAGTCGGACTCGCGTACGAAGGGTATTAAAAGCGTATTAAACAAAAAACTACTTACTAGATCTCGTTCAAACCAATTTTTGGTGGATGTTTGCATGGTAATGTATGTACATCATATATTTTTTTTAGTTGTATCATTATCTTATTTTAGAAGTTACAGGGGGACACACATTTTACCACTTTGGAAGTGTCTCTCGCGTAAACTATTCATTTTAGAAAAAAATGATATTAGAAACCTCAATATCATTTTTGAAGACCTATCCATAGATAACCCCACACGTATGGGTTTGATGGAAAAAATACTTTTGAGTTTCAGTTCTAAGTATGGGGAACCCCCAAAATTTATTGTTTTTTTTTCAATTTTTGTGTGAAAACCTTAATGCGGTTCACAGAATACATCTACTTACCAAGTTTCAACAGTATAGTTCTTATAGTTTCGGAAAAAAGTGGCTGTGACATACGGACGGACAGACAGACAGACATGACGAATCCATAAGGGTTCCGTTTTTTGCCATTTGGCTACGGAACCCTAAAAAGAGTGGTTTCCACCAAAATTTAATTGATTTGATTTATGAACTTACACCAAAGATTTCTTCACAGTTTGTAGGCAAAATTGCGAGAGAACAGGCTATAAACACTCACGCCACGGTAATACTATCTCGTGCTCACGCGGACCCAGTGCGGATTGGTAGTTGTTAGCGACTGCTAATGAAGCCGGGACCAAGGGTTGTAGGTACCTTCCAAAGCTCGAAAGAGCTCGAGATGATACATTTTTGGTCACACATCTGATTACCGACTTTTGCGAAAGTTGCTTAACCTCAGCAACCGCAGACCGAGCGCGTTATCCACTGCGCCGGCACCGTCGATGAAACGTCAACATTCATTCTCTTTACATTACAACTATTAGGAGGAGAAGCTTACATCATTAAAAAACAAAACCTTTCATGGAGACTTCCTTTCATAAATCCAAAGTTAAGTTCCGGGTGTTTTGCTGATCGTACGTAATATGCGACAATACCTTCTTCCTTAGATACTACAATAAAAATGGTTTGCAAAGCCGCGGAGACGTCTTGCAAATAAAAAATGGAATCTCTTTATTTTTCCAGGAACAGAAAATGAATATGTTTATCGTAGAGATTATTTTTATTCGCATGTGACTTATGAAGTCGTTTTTTATAATTATCTGGAGCTTATATTATTTGAGTGCTGTACTTACTTTTGACAGATATATTAGCAACTTGATTTTTATTTTCTAAAACGTCTTGATCTTGATTTTTTATGTACCAATACTAACATTGGACCTCTTATTGATAAATTACTAATTCACACTTAAAGGCTTACTGTTGATGAAATGTGATCGTAACATAATAATCAGCAATAGCTAAAACATATTTAGGTATATATCTCAACATCACATGGTTTACCATTTTAATTCTATATCAAGAAATGAATGAAAAAGAACATTCTACCTCCTTCTTTTTGGTTGGTGGTAGGGCTTGTTTTTCCGCCTGACTAGCTACCACCATCTTATCTAAATATGTCGCCATAACATCAATGTTTGTAGTATTGTTGTGACCCGGCAGCTAGAGATAAGATAACCAGTGCCTCAGTCGTTGAGGATTCCGGGTGAAGTGTGCTTCCACCATTGGCCTTAACATCAGGTGAGATGACGGTCAAGTGTTTACCCGTAAGATGTAAAAAAAAACTACCTTATACGAGTACGAGAACATTAAAGAAAAAATGTATTTAAAAAAAACCGACTCCAATACTTGCAAAGTTAAACAAAAATTAAAACCCTCTCCACACCACCACTGTTCCGACCAGAAGAGGAGCGTCTTCACGGCTCGCTGGCACCAGTCTCCAACGAATACCCGCGCGGGACGAGCGGCACAGCCAGTCGGTATACCATGTCCTTAGTGGAAGGCGCCTCCGACAACGACCAGAGAACAGACCGCGAGAACGATCGGCAAGAGGACAACAGCGCCAAGAACAAGAACGATAAAGGCAGGGGGCAGGTACGTAGGCCTTCAGGGAATACCAGTTCCAAGTTTAAAAAGTTTTCATAGTTTTTAAAGTTTTTATTGTCTGTGATATTATAGTTTTTTTTATAGTCTGTTCCAATTGAATTTTTCAAAAAGTTTGGTTGGTCCTTGCCTCTGAATATTTAGTTATTGTTCTAAGCCTTGCAATTATTTTTGTCTTGTAAAGTAAAGAAAAAATAATTAATTTGACATATGCATAAAGAAAATAGTGAACTTTTTTTAGCGAATAGGCAATGTAAAGTTTCTTATGTAGGCATAGATTATTAGATGATAGATAGTTATTATATTTTAATTATTTTTTTTCTGTTTTTTTTTAAGTTAAGTTCTGTATTTAAGTTTGTTTAGAATAATAATAATGTCTTGTTGTTCATTAAATTTTATCTTTTTATTATTCGATTATTATAGTTAATTATATTAAAGGACCAACCAAGATCTTTAACGTTTGTGCTAAATTCAATCGGGACGGATCGAAAAAAGTTGTATGGCGGAAGTAATGAGTTTGTGGAAGAAAAACTATTCTTTAAAAAAAGTAAGCCTCACTTTACGAAAGGAAAATTTATTTTCTAATCACACAATCAATTAATTAAATCTGACGATTAGTTATATCAGAGATTTTAACCGGGTTCAATTTCCGTTGTTATCTGTCAAAAGATCTTGTAAATTGTTGAACGCAACTTGCTGCTTTTTTGATGCTTTACTTTAAAATCGTCGTCAATGGTTCCTTAGTTTTCTAAATGAACTTAAAACAAGCATTTCTTGAACGTCAATATCTAGACCATGGCTTCGTTAACCCTACGGTGGAGACCCTTCAAATATCTGACAGAGACAGAGAGTTATACAACATTTCCCAGCCGATGCAATAAGTTTCCCTTGTTTTTTTGTTTTTTTTTGGAAAGAGTTTGCTAAGCCTCAGCCGGCATTTTTAGCGTCACCGGTCTTTTTGGGGGCGGCGAGAAACATTAAGCCCCTTACAAATAAACAAATATAAGATCCGAATAGTTATTCCGTGTTTTGTTCCTGTCATGTAAACGTCATTTCGATTTAGAGTAAAAGAGACATAACACGAAATAACTATTCAGACCTTATTCTTTGTTTATTTGTAAGGCTCTATGAGTTCTTCAAACCGTGTGATGAAAACACTGTGAAAGTTTTACTAGAGGGAATGGCGCCACGCAAGCATGTCCCTGTGCCTTCTAGATTCTCCATCAGATCGGGAGCGCAACCCGAGGGCTCCTCTAAAGTTTCGGGTTCCCGTCATACTGATTCATTTGATTGCTGACCTAAATATAAATATATAAATAACTAATATATCACTGCAATATAAAAATAATTAGTTAAATCCGTGACATTTTCACGGATAGATCGCTAGATTGATCCCATCCGTGACGGTCGTTGTAAATAAATAGCTATCGTTATACCATACAGAATCATCTAGTTACGGTCTTAGTATTGAAATGTTTTTTGTATGCAAAGGAGGTTGTATTACACCGCTTTGAGACATTGTATTGAACTGGCTTTTCTGCTTGTAAAGCTATTGGTTATCGGTCCAGGTATTAATTGAAAGATGGCAGTTGCCCATCAAACCGCATTGGGCCAGTTTGGGGGGTTACGACCCTATCTCCTAATATGTAATTTGGGAAGACCTGCGCTGTGAAGTTAAAACGTTTATGGATACAGTAAAGTAAATTAGCTGATGATGTGGAAAATTAATCAATGTCTTTTCCTATATACCTCTTTCAAAAATCAACACCAAACCGGAGACTGATGACAGGCGAGCTCTCACAAATAACTTAATAATATATTGCTAGTGGTTGCCCAGTGGGCGAAATTCGACCGTAATTTTATTAAGGCTGCACGGATTGTATCCTAAGCAATGAAAAATTAAAAAAGATAGAATGTGAGTTTGGATTGGCATTGACAGATTTCGGTCGCGCCTCTTCCATTTTTGAAATTTTTGAAAAGAGTATAAATGCGTGTGTAAATACATATGCGTATGTGTCAAATAAATGGTAGTGTGTTCAATGTTTGTTTTATTGATTTTATTTATAATTTAAATTAATTATGTATAATTTAAATTTCTGCAATCCTTCTCTATATAAACTATAAGTGTGCGAAATTTCATACTCCTCCGTCCGCGCAATTTTCGTAAAAAGGGGTACAAAGTTTTTGCTTCAATATATTATAAGGTCACTTTTTATCATCTGCAAACATTTTGACAAAACATCTAATTATATCAGAGAAATAAGGCCCTAGCATTAAAAAAAAATTTCTTTTCATCGAAATGTCTCTTGGCGTATTTCTTGAAAAGTAGCGTATAAAAATTTAAGTTTTTTTCATAAAAATATTTTATATATGTTGTTGAATTTATCCTCAAAATATTTGCAGTTGATAAAACGTGACCTTGTATTTGAGGCAATTTAGATCCTATCAGTTATCAAAATAACATCCAAAATCCTATGCTGGTCTGGGACGTGAAAAAAATTTATCAGCTGCTTAACATAACGTGCACGTCGTAAGAGCCGACTAAGGGTCCAGGGTTCCAAGATGCTCGCACGGCCGGTCGGCTGCAACCCATCACTGATGGTATCTATTCCACCTCGGAGCCCTAGTTTGTTTATGCTAAATTTTAATGTGGCGTCGGGTAATAATGACGAATTATGCTCAAAATTGGTGATTTCGATGCTCTGTCCTTGTTTTTGGAAGAAGGACGGAAGTCATGTTTGTATGTAACTATGTATGTAAAATAACGTTTTCAAAAGATAGGAATTTTTTGATTAAAAAAAAAAACTAGTTACTCGTTTAAGATGAAGAATTTTTATGCGATTTTCTAGAATACTACCACAAGCTAGGATTGTCTTTAATGATTGGCTTTATTATGAAATTTATAGTCGTAGAAACAAACGCACAGTAATCTGATCCAACAAAAAAAATCGTTAGCTTTTTTTAATGATCCTAATAAAGTTTCGTTGCTTCCTTGTAACCAGCCCAGTTATATCCAAAACAGTGGCGCAATCAAATCGGACCTTGAGCTGATGTACAGCCAATCAAGCAGCAGTGCCGATTAACCCGTAGATGGTGAGGCTCGTGGGAACTTTGAGCATTACCACCATTACTCTGTCCGCCCACTGGGCGGGGGCGTAATCACGCTATATAGGTGATCCAATGCTTATTATATGGTTTAATTGGGAGTTGAAGATGTTATTGGGACATGAACTTTGATCAGTGATAGTATGAAGCTGTAATAAAAATGTGTGATGGGGATTTATCAAATGAGGTACTTCAAAAGACTTTACCGAGGTTGTCCTAGTTTTTTTTAAATTTTTTTTGTGTAATTGTTGAATTTAATAATTTTTTGGAACAACGGCTTGCGCGTTTGTATTGCAATTTTGCAATTCGGGAAACCAAAAGTTTATCAAAATAAATAGTGAGTAAGGGACTCACTATTTATTGAGGCCAAAGGAACTCTTAGATGAAAAGTGTCACATAATTCTTTCATATGATTATTATTACATTTCAAAATGAAAAAAAACATTAGAACAACCATGTGCCATAGATGTTAATATGTTGGTCATTCCTATAAAGAAAGTCTGGGAGAATGTAAAAAACATTTTCAGGTGGCCAGTTTTTCCTCCTGTGGTAAGTTCATTAAAGTCTAGCAAGGTTCGTGATAAGTTGCTAAGAACATAAAGCGTTTGTTGACATAGCCTAATAAAAATAAGGGTGCGCCATATTTTTCTCAAAACAGGAAGTGAGTAATAAAGAACAATACATCAATCAAGTGGTACCCAGCGAAGGAGCGCGCGCGCATCGGATCGCCCGAGCGTGGCGCGCGCCATCTTGCGACAGCCAGCTACAACTAGGGTTGCAACTCGTATTTTATAATAAAGTATTGTGCGTACTATACATTAAAATGAAACAAATTTTACGGAACTATGCACGTTTTTGTGCACACTGACATACCAAAAGATCTGTATCTTTTGGCGTAAAACGTAACGCACCCTATCAAAATAAATAGACGTTACGCATTTGTAAAATAATTATGAGAGATGACCAACACCTTAGTCTCCTTGTGACAACGGGAGAGAGGTTCGAAATGTCAGGATAAAATTAAATAAAACCATTGCGTAAAATAAACGACAGCGGATCCGTAAAAGTTGTTTCATTTCAACGTGTAGTGTTCTCGTAAACTTTAGAAAACAATATAAGGTATATTGTTTATATATTTGCCTAAAAAAGGTGACAACCCTAGTTACAACCATTGTATTCATATTAGGAATTTTGTTTTAAGACCGTAATGGATTACAAATCAACATTAACTACCTTTTAGTATTGAAAGCTTTCAATGTTAAAGAGGATACCATACATAGTGTCGTAGTTTTATAATACACTAGCGGCCCGCCCCGGCTTCGCATGGGTGTACCTTTTTATTTTTTTTATAATATAGCCTTTGTTACTCAGCGCTAATGTAGCATTCAAATGATGAAAGAATTTTTCAAATCGGTCCAGTAGTTTTCGAGTTTATTCGTTACAAACATACATACATACAAAAATACAAAGGTTTCCTCTTTATAATATTAGTATAGATAAGTTTTCTTTTGAGATGAAGGAACATTGATAGAAGATCGCTAAATATTTCGATGCATGAAATAATTTGAGAGGGAATATTACCCAGCAGTAGAACGGTATGAATAAGAATAAAAATCCTATGTACATTCTATAAAAATGGCAACTGCAGTGATACGTATTTGAGTAGTTGATAACATAATCTATTATTATTCTTCTAGGACCATGACATCACTTCAAAATAGATTCATGAACTTTCATTAAAAAGATTCATGATTTTTAAATTTCAATAAGTCCATTGAATCATGCGTAAGTTATGGACTTTAAAGAGATGAGGAAAGTTCCTTAAATAATACAAAATGGCGTCCATTTAAAATTAGTAAAATCGTTCAAAACTTTCGAAAACTTTTAACTATACCGAAGCATAGCACAACATTAACTCCCAACATAAACTCATAGCTCTAAGCACCATTGTTTTTATCAAATTAATATTCGCATTCATTCATTTAATTCACTTTGTTTTATTAAATTTTTAACCTTTGGACTCTAGATATTATTATAGTTTTACTAGCTGACCCGGCAAACGTCGTTTTGCCATAAAAAATAAAAAATAAAATTAGGGGTGGACTACCCCTAACATTTAGGGGGATGAAAAATAAGATGTTGGCCGATTCTCATAGATACCGGATGACCAGGCAAAATTCAAAATTCAAAATTCAAAAACATTTATTCAGTTTAGGCTACAAGTAGCTCTTATGAATGTCACTATGCCATCGGTTCGTAAGTCTACTCTGGGCGGGAGATCTTGTACTGAGAAGAACCGGCAAGAAACTCAGCAAGTGTCCAGCTCTTTTCTCCCTTACAGCGTCAAAAATATTGGAAAATGCCCTATCATAGCAGCAAACGTTGTTTTGCCATAAAAAATAAAAAAAATATTTAGGGGGATGAAAAATAGATGTTGGCCGATTCTCATAGATACCGGATGACCCGGCAAACGTTGTTTTGCCATAAAAAATAAAATAAAAATTTAGGAGTGGACTACCCCTAACATTTAGGGGGATGAAAAATAGATGTTGGCCGATTCTCATAGATACCGGATGACCCGGCAAACGTTGTTTTGCCATAAAAAATTAAAAAAAATTTTAGGGGTGGACTACCCCTAACATTTAGGGGGATGAAAAATAGATGTTGGCCGATTCTCATAGATACCGGATGACCCGGCAAACGTTGTTTTGCCATAAAAAATAAAAATAAAATTTAGGGGTGGACTACCCCTAACATTTAGGGGGATGAAAAATAGATGTTGGTCGATTCTCATAGATACCGGATAGGCACAAAAAATTTCATCAAAATCGGTCAAATTACTAAAATGGCTATTAAAAAATAAGGGTTGATCGTAGAAGGGTGAAAATTGAGGATTGTATGTATTTTTGTATGTTGTATCATAAAAAAATAGAAATTAAAAATTTTGTCAAAAATAAAAAAAAAATTTAGGGGTGGACTACCCCTAACATTTAGGGGGATGAAAAATAGATGTTGGTCGATTCTCATAGATACCGGATAAGCACAAAAAATTTCATCAAAATCGGTCAAGCCGTTTCGGAGGAGTATGGCAACGAAAACTGTGACACGAGAATTTTATATATTAGATATAAAAATAATTTGGGAACTCTTTATATAAGGTCACATTTTATCAACTGCAAATATTTTGAGGATAAATTCAACAACATATATAAACTATTTTTATGTTAAAACCTTAAATTTGTATACGCTAGTTTTCAAGAAAAACGCCAAAAGACATTACGATTACAAAGAAAAAAAAGCACTTTCGGTAGTTTCAATTCAAAGGAGCCGAAACAGAAAGGCCGTATCAAAGAGAATTTAACACTAGGCCGTATTGCCTTCACCGCTAACACGTGCCCCTAGTTTTATTCAAAAGAGCCGACGGAGAGGCCGCTCTTAAAAATATTACAATTTTTATGTCAGGAAAAGTAAAAAAAAACTACCTTGAATTTGTTTTTAAATGCTAGGGCCTTATTTCTCTGATATGATTTGTCAAAATATTTGCAGTTGATAAAAAGTGACCTTATATAATTGCCGTGTCTGAAAAGGGTGATTAAGTTTTAAAACTTAATCGCCCTAACTTAAGTTAACTTAAGTTCCTTTAAAAAACACCTTTTCTACACTTAGTTAGAAATAAATAATCGATTTGTTTCCATTTGATATAAGCGTTACTTTCTAATAGGGTTATATCAATTAATACTCAACTTGTCCATCAGATGTCAGATTCTTACATGTGGAAGGAACAAATCCATACACTGATGAAGGGCGGAGAGAGCGAGTCCGACATTTCGGACTCCGAGCACTTCCTCACGAAGGGGGCGTTCCTCATCACGCCCTCGCATGGGCTGAGCATGGAGAAGGCCTCCGCCATCTGCGAGAAGATGGAGTTCAAAGGCTGCTTCTCGTTGACGAAGACCGCTACAGGGATCCTGTTCAAGTTTTCCAGCGTGGATGATTACCAAATGGTGTTCAAGAAGGGCTTCCACAAGGTCACCGGCTCCAGGTTTTATAGGAAGGTCAGTGGTTGATGTTGAAAGATCTTAGTTGACACTAAATAGGTCTTCATTCTGATGTGGTAAAATAATAATAATGATATAGTTTATTTCCTTAGAAATTACAACATAATATAACCAGTTTAACCACGCGCTGATCCAATGCTAGTTGTAAATGATTCGACAGTAGGTACCAGGACTAACGGCCTAACGAACCTTCCGAAGCAAACAATTTAATACTTATGATTATTTACATATAATTTTACGCAAATATTGTTGGGAACAAATTACAATTTGAAAAAAGTGCTAAAAAAATTTCACAACCTGGATTCGAACCCACCCCATGACATGCCCGATCAGGTGCACTGCCAACTATGCTATCGTGGCTCAATCCAACTCGCCGAAATTAATAAACACTATCTATTTTTACTTTATATGTATGCCAAAGGAGCCCTATTCAATGCCGACAACTACTTTTTCAAATTTTTTTTTTTTTAAATTCTCTAAGGGTATAAGCATTTGACCTTCATCTCACTTGAAGTTATGTGATGGTAGACCGAAGGTCGCACTTCACCCGGAAATTTATTAATGCTCCTAAGCTGTCAAATGTTTAAAGTGAAAAATCAAGATTCAAGCTTTTTCAACAAAATGACAGGGTGTCACTTACTACCTATAATACTTATTGTTAAATTAAAAGTATGCAACATGTTGTGACATGCAATAAAGTTATGAATAAGTTATGAATATGAATATGACCTATCTTTCATTTAGCAAATAATGTGTTCGGAATGAACTGTAACTAAAAGATTGATAAATGATAAACTTGATAATAAAATATAATTTGTAAACAATTTAAAACTTAAAGCAATACTATAAAATGAAGAGATTTGCTTGAAAAGATGAGTAAGCACGGCTGACTTGATAGCTAATTGCATACTGAATTTCACTTCAGTGAAAATATTTAATAATCACCAAATGAGGTCAAGATAAAACTGATGATAGGCAAAATGTACGTTGATTGCTTGTACAAGTATGAGGTTATATTTAAGATGCTTAGTTATATGCTGTTAGTGTATTGTGATTGTGTAACTTAACATGTAGGAAATAATTTAATATCTAATCAAATAATAATCATTTCTTTCTGCTTTATCTCTTTCGTGGACATAAAGTGAGGTAAGTTTATATAATTATTAACAATACAAAATAGATTAATTAATTAATAACTAATACCTACAAAAGCTTCCAGAATAAATAATTGTAATTTACTTTTTTTCAGTTAAAGCTTCGTTACTTACTAACTTGAAAGCTCTCTCTCTTCGCCCTTCTTTAGTTTCTTTATTATTATACTATATGTTATTGTAAAAGCTTAGTTCATTATTAATAATATATTACAAGTATCTAACTGATTTATGTAACTGAAAACGTTTTTTGATTTACATTTTTTAATAATAGTAAAATTCTTTACTAACCTTTTTAATTCTTTTTAACATGGTTTTTGTTTTCGTACAGTTTCGAAAATAGAATTAGAAAAACCAAATTGAATTTAAATACAATTAATGGGTAACTGAACAATACGAAAATCGCTAGTAATAATATCCAGAAGTCCAGCCCCCCAATTCTGCTATTTATTTTGATCTGAAACGAATCTGGAACGCTATAGTTTCAACGTTGTCTTACCTGCTAACTACGAAACTATAGAGTTAATTTCGTAGTTAGCAGAATAGCGAAAACTATGGCGTTTCAGATTCGTTTTAGATCAAAATAAATAGCAGAATTGGGGGGCTGGGTTCCATTACCAGGTTTTCGGTGCATAGTCCGTGATCCAGCGAACCAGTGATCACAAAATCACCAACTCCTATTTGGCAAGCGGCATCATAAGTAGCCATTCCTTGATTTCAATGATGAAGGCCTTTGTACAGCAGTCTCAGCAGTTGTTGTGTATGCGTCATGGCGCGGCTGCGTTCCGCCCTACCCCGGTCACCTGCCAAATGTGCAGCGTCCTTGGCGTCGATTAAACAGTGCGTTTAGAACTATCGGTTGTTTTACTTGTCCCGTCCGCATACTCAACAGCAGTAAAGACAGTATACTATAGGCTGACTATTTAATTTTTGAACCAGCAGTATGCCAGCCCGGAACAGTATAGGCTGGCTACTTACTTTTTAACCCCCCCAGATCGCGATCCCGTGCCGGCCGCAGAAGACGTTCACCGTGTACGTGTACGACGTGCCGGACGAGGTCCCAGAGGAGGACGTGCGGCACGCGCTCTACAAGTTCACCTCCGTCGTGGAGGTGCTGCGGCTGCACTACTCCAGCTCACCGAGGGAGGGCAACACTGGTGAGTACCGAACCAACGGGCTAAATATGATGTCTTAAGGTTAACTCCTTAAGTTCGGACAGCCATACTAGTCCACAGACCGCACGTGGTCTGTCGCCCATACAGGTCCATCTTTGACGTCAAGGTGCTAGGGAGAGGAGAGGGCAATATTGGTGGTTACCGAACCAACGGGTGGCCTTAAACATAATCTCTGTTGGCAGTTAACAGAAGAAGAAGGAAGAAGTGACAATAAATAATTAATAATTAGATTGGTCGAATAATATATGAATTGATTTTAATAATGGAGGCCTCTTCTCCGAAGTATGAATGTTTAAAGGGTTACTTCGTAGTCATGTTTCACAGTTTCACAATAAATGTTTGAATCAATCAATCAATGTCCTGTCACAGTGCCACCAAGATTCAAACAACCAAACAATCATATCCCTTATCATCGCTAGCGCATTTTATGCCCCCACTGCTAGGGCACGAGCCTTCCATGGATGGATAGGAAGAATGGGTCATAAACCACAACGCGGGCCCAGTTCAGATTGGTGGTTGTTAACGACTGCTAATGCAGCTGAGACGTTACGTTACGTTACGTGCCTTCCGAAGCATGGAGGAGCTCGAGATAATACATTTTTGGTCACCCATCCGATGACCGGCTTCTGCCAAAGTTGCTTAACCTTAGCAATCGCAGACCGGGTGCGTCAACCGATGTGCTATCGAGTTCCTCAATGTCCCTTATTACAAATCTTCCCATAATTCACGAAGATTGCTCATTGTTTTTACAGGAACATCCACCCCCAAACCGCTGGACAAGACCCCGCCCCGCGCGCTCACCAACATCGACGGCGAGCTGGTCAGCAGCATGATCCCCAAGGAGGCCAACAGCGTGATCCGCGTGACCCTCGCCAGCATCGAGGAAGCCAACATCCTGCTGCAGAACGGCCTGGACTTCTACGGCGCCACGTACTTTCCGACGGAGCTGGCTACTCCGGCGCAGGCCGCGAAGCTTATCAAGCCGAGTAGGTAAGTTTCTATAACTTGAAGACGTCCTTTAGAAGAATTTATGACAGCATGCTGCATGACATTGTGGTAATTGAAACTGGTACCTGATGTAAATTTGCTATATTAGATATTACTATTTCTGATTATTTACATAAATTTTACGCAAATATTGTTACACAAATTACAAATTGAAAAAAGACAAAGTGTTGAAAAAATTCTACGAGCGGGATTCGAACCCGCACCCTATACATGCCGGGACAGATGCACTACCAACTATGCTATCGTGGCTCAATCCAACTCGCCGAAATTAATCAACACTATCTACTCTTATTATTATTATTATTAATAAAATAATAATCTACTCTTACTCTGTAAGCCAAAGGAGCCCTATTCAATGTCGACGACTACGTCGTCAACATCCGATCTTAATATTTTTACAAATTAATATTGAATCCCGCTCGTGAAATATTTTTAACACTGTCTTTTTTCAATTTCTTTTTTCAATTTATTTCTATTTTGTTTGTTACCTGTCTTTTATATTTTATGTGTTTTTTTGTAATGGAAAGTGTCCTTCATTGATAGAGCATTTTTCAATATTATGACGCTGTAAGGGATAAAAGAAATGTCTTTGCTGAGTTTCCTGCCGGTACTTCTCAGTACAAGGTCTCCCGCTTTGTGTAGACTTACCAACCAATGGGATAGTGATTCATAAGAGTTCATCTTCATCATCATCATCAGCTCATTTATGTCCCCAATGCTGGGGCACGAGCCTTCCCTATGGATGGATAGGGAGAACGGGCCATGAACCACCACGCGGACCCAGTACGGATTGGTGGTTGTTAACGACTGCTAATGCAGCCGGGACCAACGGCTTAACGTGCCTTCCGAAGCACGAAGGAGCTCGAGATGATAATTTTTTGGTCACCCATCCGATGACCGGCCTTTGCGAAAGTTGCTTAACCTCAGCACTCGCAGACCGGGCGCGTTCACCACTGCGCCATCGAGCTCCTCATAAGAGTTTATTTGTAGCCTAAACTGAATAATTGATTGTGAATTCAATTTAAATTGAATTGAACTGAATTTGAATTGAATTTATCAACGTTAACGTTGACGTTATCATTGCGAGAGAAGTTTGTGCTAGGCCCAAAGCTTTCGGAAAAGTGTTAAATGAAAAATTAAAGGAAGAGAAACATTGGGCGCTGGAAATTGCACAGCTTCTATGTGGCTTTTATAGAAGTAAAGACAGTTCGTTTTGAACCTTCACCTAGAAAGACATACCGTAGTAGCATTTCTAATTTTACTATCGTGGGTCTGGTCGCAAAGTCCGGTCATCGGGTGGGTGACCAAAATGTATCATCACGAGCTTCTCTGTGCTTCGGAAGGCACGTAAAGCCGTTGGTCCTGGCTTCATTAGCAGTCGTTAATAACCACCAAACCGCACTAGACCCGTTCTCCCTATCTATCTATAGGGTGTTTGGTAATATGTGTATAATCCCGAAGCATAGCCATGCAACCAAGTATAACTAACACTGTGGTAACATGCAAAATGGTGGTCTAGTGGTTAAGACCACCGGTTTAGACCCAGAGGTCCCGGGTTCGATTCCCAGCGGGGGGTACATGTTTGTGTACTCGGTTTGGTTGGTGGTAGGGCTCGGTTTGTCCGCCTGGCTAGCTACCACCATCTTATCTAAATATGTCGCCATAACATCAATGTTTGTAGCATTGTTGTATTCCGGAAGCTAGAGATAATAGCCAGTGCCTGACATGTTTTGACTTCTGTTTTGTTTGGTTCGTGAGGTTGACGTAAAAGAACAATGTATCAGCTGGCCCTAGGGTTGTCACTTTACAATTTTACTTAGTAACAAACGACCTTGATATCTCGGCCATTTGGTGATTTTCTGGTATGTTTATAATTTTCCGAGGTTCCACGAACTGTGCCCTATCTGCCATATTCGGGATTATACAGGTTTTACCAAACACCCTGTATAGGGAATGTGCCCCAGCAGTGGGGACATAAAATGAGCCGGTGATGATGATGATGATGATGATGGGTTTGTTTTACCCGTGCAATATCAACTCTAATCGATCTTACTTTGTAAGCTAAAGGTCTAATGGAGCCTTATTCAACAGCTTTCCTTATAGCAATATCGACGTTTGACGTGCACTCACTATATAAATTACTAGCTGACCTGGCGCTTTTTTTATATATAACCTATGTTACCCGCAAGGAATATAGTATTCTATTAGTGAAAGATTTTTTGGAATTGAACCAGTAGTTACAGAGATTACCCTTTCCGCAAACAAACAAACAAACAAACAAACAAAGTCACAAACTTTACCTCTTTATTAATAGTATAGATACATATATATCTATGTTGGATTTATGCGATATTGCTATTACAATAAATAAATGTTTATTGTTATTTATTTGCTCTGATGTGATATGCCGGGATTGAAGTTATCGAGGTGTCTGATGAGGCTTTTAACCGCTATCATGGTTTCGGTTATTGTATTTCTTTAAACATTAATATTATGGATGACCACATTAAAAGTCAAAATATCTCAAGCTATCGTGTCATCGGTAAAAACCCAGCAATCCTTTTAAGCTAGTATCAGACCTATCACATCAAATAGAACGCGTATTCGTATGGGAGATTTTAAACTCTCCTCGCTTTTCACCAGATGCTGCTTTAATGCCATACAAATTCTCGTTTTCCGGGCACTCCGAGTGCCTTGTATGAGTTTTGTTTACTATCCGTATTCATTCGATTACGTTTACGAAATCGAAAATTAGTATAGCATTGAAGCAGCGCCTCCTAGCGACATACAAGAAAAAATAAAATTTTGCCATACAAATTCTCGTTTTCCTTGACGTGATCGAATAGAGAATGAACCTCGCACTTGGCACCCTGCTCCAATACGAAAACGCCAGTCAGACATTAGGCTGATGATGTATGAACGATGAAACGCCAAGTTTTTCCAGGGTCACGGGTGGGACAGTATCAGCTCGAGTCCGCGACCTTCTACCGGTCTTTGACCAGCAGGGCTTCAACAAGTTCGCTCCCCCGGCGTCGCGTCTCGTCAAACCACGCTCCAAGTGAGGCCAGGGCTTGGCCAAGGACCACCGGGCGCTTCCAGTCTTGAAGACACGGCTGGTCTAACGGCAAACATTGTAACACCACTAATACCATACTGATTCATCATATTCTTATCATCATTGTCTGGTCTGCCTTACTGGACGTAGCTTTGGCTTAGAAGCATTGGAACATTAACAACTATTATTATTTTTGTTTATTGTAACTCAATCTATTATAGTTTCTTGTTTTTGTACCAATGTGCATTTACTTATGATTTTTCAGTAGATATACTAATGTGCCATATAAATCTATAGACTAATAATTGTAAATACCATTGTATTAAAATATGATTGGTTACCAATAAATTAATTTCATTATTCGTATTTGTTTCTTTTCTATTTCCTAAAGGATCGTTATGGAGTCATTGTAGAATTCAGACAAAATAAAACGAGTGGCTAGTAGCATCACAATAATACGATTTTTATTCAGTCATCACTGACAATATGAGTATCACAGATTAACATATTTATCGCTTAGCGAGTAATAAGTATATACAATAGAAAAATAATTTCTTGGCATCATAAAACTTAGACTTTCGGTCCACTGGGCTTTCCGTACTTAAATTTATCTTCGATCTCTTGCAAACTCTTTCCTTTTGTTTCTGGTAATATAAAGAACAATATTCCTGTGCCCACAAGAGATACGATTCCGTAAATAAAGAATGTCATTACTTCCCCTAAATACGACATCATTCCGGGTGCAGTCTTCACTACAGCGAAAAATGCAACAAAAGTCGTGGCGGAACTGATTCCTGAGCCAAGTCCTCTCACCCGGGTGGGGAACACCTCCCCGCACATTATCCACGGAATAGGAACTAAACCGATCGAGATGGCGCAAATGTACACCATCAGGCAAGTCAACGGCAGCCACGACATATTCTCCGGCTTCCAATACAAAAACATTGACAGTCCAACCATTGATATCGCTGTCCATATGCCGCTGATGAAAGTTAAAGGCCTCCGTCCATATTGCTTGCAAATTACACAAGCCACTACTGACATTATCACTCTAACTAAATCTATAATCAACATAGCTACGTAGTGGTTAAATCCTTTCCCCACAGCCTTTTCAACGATTTCAATCGAATAAAATGCTATTGCGTTCACACCGGAGAACTGGCAAGTTATAAAGAACAAGATCATAATAAACAATGGTTTCAGCAGTTCTGGACTCTTCAAATTTATAATTTTCTCCTTCAACGTCATTGGTGGTTCGGAACTGGCTGCCTTTTGGTTTTCAAGAATTCCTTTCAGTTCTGCTTTAGCCTCGTCGTCGAAGCCTCGCAACCAATTGTAAGCTTTTATGCCTTCTTCGATCTCACCCTTAGCGATCAGCCATGTAGGGCTTTCAGGGATGAGTGTCAGTAATAGTACTGATAAGATCGGGAACAGGCAGGATATAGTAGCAGTCCACTGCCACGTCATAAACGTGCCAATCAAATGGGCTACGAATATACCTATGGCTATAGCTAAAGAAATTGCAGCAAGGAAGAATCCTCTATATTTAGGCTCTGAGGTTTCTCCAATGTACACAGGTCCTAGCGGGCCAAGTAAACCAACGCACAGGCCAGTGAAGAACCTTCCTAGTAGCATCAGGCCGAGGTTGTTAGCGCAGGCGATAAGGATCCAGCCGAGCAAGAATGGGGCGCAAATTATGTAGTGGGAAGTTTTTCTTCCGAACTTCTCCATCAGCCATCCAGCTATGAGGCATCCTGGAGCCATAGGGAGGGCGGCCATCGCAGCTGGAATTAGAAAAATATCAGTTAATACAAAATAATGTTTTTGTCTACAATCTACATTTCTCAATAACAACATTATTCATAATTTGAGTTTAAATGTTTTGATATTAATTCGCATTTTTTCCCTTAATGATAAACAGTTCTACAAAGAACAAAATACAAATAACTGACATTCTGAACTGGTTCTCAATATGATTGGATAAAATTAACAATTAATTATGATCAATGACAACGCAATATAAAGAAAATCGTCTTTGCTTTACTAGGAGTTTATGAATCAAAACAAATTCCTAAGCTTTTTTAGATACGATGCTACAAAAAACATCTCTTCTTGATAATGTTTGACAAATACTAACCAATCCAAGATTTGGTGCTCTCGTTCATGATGATGGGACTGCCGGGCAGTTCCAGCTGCGGCAACAGGATGGCTGAAAAGCCGGAGGTGAGGCCTGCCGTGAAGGTCAGCAGGATTGACGCTGATGCTGCCAGGGTCTGAAATAAGGAAAGAGGACTTTAAACAAGAAACTTTGAGATATCCTTCCTTATTTTTTCCGTGGTGTTTCCGTCCATAGGGAAGGTCTAAATAAAGAAAGGAAGGAATAAATAAAGGTCGTGTTGCAGCAGCAGTGACAAAATCAGCTGGTTATTTATGAGGTACGTATGTAATAGTTCTTTACATGGGAATCGAACCTGAGATCTCTGGGTTTGTAACACATGTGTCAGGCACTACACAGAGTCGGATAAAAGACTTAATAAATTTGGAAAATTACTAGGAGTAACGGTAGTATCTTATAACACTTTTGATTATGCATGTGCTTATAAATATAATAAAACTCATTTCTTACCTGTCTCCATACTGGAGAAAATCTTACAACAGTCTTAGAATCAGTAAAGGGTGAAACATCTTTGTCTTTTTCATTGAGAACTAGTCCTGTGTTAGAACTAGAGATCTTGAGGTTCTGTAGGTAGTGTGAAGTTTTGCTTTCATTTATAACGTTTTTGGTATCATCATTTTTGACTTCATTTTTGGCATTTTTTTCCTTATCATTTGTGTTATAGTCATCATTAACTTTATCAACCGTGTTGTCTTGTTTTGTAAGGGTAACTTCTACGTTTTCTTGTTTTGATAAATCTTGCTTATCGTCTGTCGCATCTGTAGGCACATCTAATGTTTCTGTAATACTCGTATCAACACTCGCTGATTCCGTTTCGTTCAAGTCTTTTGTTTGGTATTTTTCATTATCGGCTGCGTCAGCGGCCATATCTTATCTGGAACAAAACACATTGTTAACATGGGGATGCAGATATTTCCTTACATTGACATTGATGTTGTAATTTTTATCTTTACAGAGTCGGTTAGTATAAAGTCCGATAATTTTAAATGACAGGAATTGTCTATTTATCAAGATTTATGAATAGAAGAGTTACCAAATCGAGGTTTTAAATCTTTTTTATCGGAAAAATATCAAGTAGGTAATATTGATTTCTTTTTCTAACTTGAATACGTCAGATATACTGTGAAAACGATAAATAAAATGATACTTAAAATTTTAAAACAATCTTAGTCAATGATGAGGCGTCTAAAGTAAATAGCGCAGTACGGTGTGTACATAAGGTATAAATTGACATATAGATTCACCCCCTTCATATGAAGTGTATTTAGTTACATTTGTAATTCATTATTTTAATATACCGTTAACGGAATTCGCTGTGATAAGTAAGTGCAAAGTTTTGTGGGTCGGCAGGTCTCACTGTCTTTGTGGCGTTTGATATTAACTATCCTTATTGACTTTAAGATATTTTGCGCTGTTTAAAATATTACTAACAATTTTTTTTCGCGATGATGATTTGCGATAGGACGAATTGTTTGTTGTTTGTTGAATCTTCGCGTTATCGCGATAGTGTGGCTGTAGCATTAAAAATAAAAAGTAAAATTTTCTCTATATCTTTATATCTGCATAGCCATCGGTTGCAATAACCGTTGGATAGATGGCACTGTGCCGCTAAAAGCACTTAAAAACGAAAAAGTAGTGTAAAAATTCAGTGCTTGCGTCAGCTTGCGTGCAGTGCGATGTTACTTTGCAATTTTGTATCCCATTGTTTAATGGAGGAGTTCGATAGAGCAGTGGTTAACGCGATCGGTCTGCGATTGCTGTTGCTAAGCAACTTTCACTATGTTCGGTTATCGGATGGGTCGGATTTACTTGCTTCAAAAGGCACGTATCTAAATTCAATGATCCCGGCTGTATTAGCAGTCGTTAACAACCACTTACCCGCACTGGGCCCGCGCGGTGGTATGTTTTGTCCGACATTTCTATCATTTTAAATTTTATTATCATCCATCATCATCTTGATCCGCGTGTCACTGAGCACGATCCGCGGCTAGTCTCATCCAGCTTTTATCATCTACAGATTAATAAAATATAGTCTTAGTCCCTGTCTCAGTTTCATTCTTACCACCGATCTTATTCATCCAACAGATTATAAATGTAGGAAAGCCTAAGCACCACAGTGGTATGTTTATCCTCCCGAACCGCTTGGAGAATCGATCAGGGCATGGGGACACGCTTTCCTATAATGCCCTTCGAGAAACTGACGGTATTTCGATCACACGGCTAAAGGAACTCTTTTATGTTTTTTGTCGCTCCCAAAAAAGGCCTTTAAGACCTATAGAAATTTTTTTCCATAAATAGTTATTTGTTATACAAGAGTGCAAAGTTGTTTTTTAACCGCGTGCTCAATTTTGATGACCGAGCAAGCGAAGGATTCTAAAATTGAATCACGAGCGCAGCGAGTGATTCAAAAATTAGAATCCTGAGCGTTAGCGAGGGAATCAAAAGAGCACCAGGTGAAAAATCTTTGCACTCGAGTGCAACACGTAACTTTTCATCCCACCTCAGCGAGGAAATGACTAAATGCAAAAAAAACATTTACAATCACTAGATACTTTTATTTCAGTTTAGGTATTAACTACTACATTATGAAAGGTAAGTATTACAGAATAATCTTTAAATTATAACAAACAATACTTAGGTATAATTAAGAAAAATTGAAAGTAACGTTGCTACAGTTACTAAGTGTAATATTTTTGTTAGGTACTGTAATGTTTGTGTTAGTAACATGTGTACTGTAACACCTCGCTGGGTCGTTACTTAAGGAACGGGGGGTTGTATCGAATAATAATGCTTTATAGCTTTAAATATTTATATTACTTTCAACAAGCTTTCAACATGAATCAAATTTCTACTATATTTTAATACAGGCCACGGTGGCTGCCAGTAAGTATGCCCGAGCAAGGAGTCTCGGTTGCTACAGTACTGATAAATTGGGCACCATGGAGGTAGAAGCAAATAGGTTTAATGATGTTTTGAATTCACAAACTTAGTGCACACGATGTTCTAAATTCAATTTTACTTTATCCTCTAGGGGATAAAAACGGCTTTTGCACTCAGATATCGAAGAGCAAAAATACTCTTTCCGAGATGGGGGGATGAAAAAATTATTATGTTAATGACGACATTTTTATATATTTTTTAAAAGTTGTGTTTGCACTTTGAAATGAAACTAATTTTAAAGATCTACCTGCGCTTATTTAAAATAAAATATATAATAATAAACGCGAGTAGTAGAAAAAGTAGTTTTATTTCGACATTTTTTTTTATATATGTAGTTATAGTTTAAACATTTTTCGACATTCTGTATACCTACTTATACAGAATTAATTATACTATATCGACCTTAATTGCATCGGTTATTAATCGTGGAATCATAAAGCCTATTATGATTGTGAGCTGCACTGCACTGAATATACATATAGGCTCATGAATCAAGATAAGCATTGTAATTTATGGTAAACATAGTATTATGAATATTGAGCATTCGTGATTATAATGTTTTTATCAGACAGTTAACTGATTCTTACTGGCATAGTGCGTCATACGTCTATAAATGATAATGACGCTTTGATTTATATTTTATTAATACGTAATAGTAAAGTTTAGTAACTGATAAGGCTTTGATAAGCCCAAGTCTTATTTTAAGATGAAAAATATATTGTAGTTGTTAGATATTAAAGTTGTCTTAATTTTTAACCATGTGTCCTGTCAACTTTTGCGGGAATTATAAGTAAAAGATAAAAAGTTACTCGATTTTTTTTTACCTAGAATACTAGAATACTAAAAAAATATAAGTGCTAGTCTACCTGTTCGTGATTTGTATCAGTATTATTTAGTTTATTCTGTTATTATTATTCTGTACTTATATCTATTTTTTTCTCTTTGTTGTTACTATCACTGTAATTGGTTTTTTATCGTTGTATAACGGAGAAATAAAGTTAACGAAAATAAGATTTTTATAGCATTTTATTTTAAAATTGTTAATAACAAATGTAATGTGGATCTTCAGCTCCTCCTTCACAGGAGGCGACAAAAAATAAATAAAAAAAACATTCCACACTTTACAAAATAAGGTATTTTATTAAAATAAAATAAAATTGAACAATACAATGGTGGATTCACAAGGTTGTCTAGTTAAATTCTTGAAATAAAAAAAATATTGCAAAAACAATAAGGGTACCAGGAGTCCTTAGGTCAGTTTAGTCGACAAAAGTAACTACTCAATAAAAAAACAATAATAAAATGATGGAAAAAAATAAATAAAAAGGGTTGGTTAGTAGGTAACTTAATTGTAATGTTAATTAGGGATGGATCCTTGTTGTTAGCTCGTACATAATACCTCTAATGGGTCTGGGGGCCGAAAGGTATGGAATGTGTCTATGTCCCAGAAGAGTCCGGACTGCGCTACTTCGTCAGCCTAGTTTCTTCTAATATGGAATAAGTATTAGTGATTCTAAATTATTATTATTATTATTAAAGTAGCGTTTCCTGATGATTAACAAGAATAGTAACAATTTTACCAATCAAATTTAACTTTTTCGTTAACGTGCTTGACGAGATTGAATGGCAAATAAAACTGGAAATATCTATAGGTATTGAGAATGGTCGCCATCAAGTTGGAATTTGGGCAAAATGCTGCCATCATCATCATCATCATCCAAGCCAAAAGAATTCCACTGCTGGACGTCTGCCTCCCCAAGGATCTCCACAACGGCCGGTTTTGTGGTGCTCGCATCCAGCGGCTTCCCGCGACCTTTACCAGATCGTCGGTCCACCTTGTTGGAGGCCTGCCAACACTGCGCTTTCCGGTATATACGCGGTCGCCACTCGAGGACTGTTCCGCCCCAGCGGCCATCAGTCCTGCGAGCAATGTGCCCTGCCCACTGCCACTTGAGCTTAGCAACTCTAGAACAGTCTGCATTGTAAAAAATCTTCTAGCAGTATTACCGTCATTGGTATTACCACTTACTTGTCGTGGTTTGTCGATGATCAATCCTAGCTCCTCACGAAAACGTTTTTGTACTAGTTTTCTTTTCTTGCTTTTGTCGTTTCTTTTCTTCACTTGTAACTGACCATGTTTGAAAAGAGAGGTTGTACGAAATATGTAACATCATTTCCATATAACGAATCCAGGCAAACGCATTTTGCTCTGGCTTGCGTTATCTATGAGATTTAAATATAGAGACTTTGGATACAAAGTCTCTATATCTAAAGTACGGACTATCAGCAAGCCTTAGTGCTTCCACGATTTTTGCTTCTATTCCTTCTCCTATTGAACGTAATCCCTGAACAAAGGAATTGCAGATGTGTTCAAAGCCATATTCACTAAGTAGCGTTTCAGGTAGGTAATAATAGTAACTACATGTTTTTGTCATCTCACGACGATTCGGTGCATCAATACTCGTAACTACATCATGTAGCGTAGTGCGTTCTAATCGTGTGCATATTAAAATGTTCTTGCATTCATTACGAAGCTGGTCACGCGACGGACGGCTCCCATTGTCTCGCACTTGGCCTAATTACCGTTGCGACATGATTCACCACTTTGACCCATATCTTTTATAAGGTGTTGAAGGCTTAGATAAATGATTGGCTTAGATAAATCATTTATCAATGGTTGAAGGTATACTATTTTACTTGAATAAATCAGCTTGATTCAATCAGAAATGATCATAGTAAAATGTTTGCTTTCTTAAAGCAAGACCTTGGTATCCTAAGTTCCAAAACCTTACAAGGTGGTGCTTCTATGCAGGGCTTGAAACCGGTTCAAAATTAACCGGTTTAATTAGGGTAAAACCTGTACTATCGTAAAGTACCGTTCCGGAGCGGAAAAAAATAGGAGCGATATTTGGAACCTAAATAAACCGGTTTATTTCTAGCGATCGCTGGCGCTTGTTAGACGAAATACCCGCGCGGCGCGCAACAGTGTTGAGTCGCGAGCGCTATCTCATTTTGATAGTTGCGCGCATCCTATCAATATGGGTCGAAAACGTAAATCAAGTATTTATCATTTTAAATTTTAACCGGTTTATTAAAAAAACCCATTTTTTTGTACACCGGTTCAAAAACCGATTCAATGGAACGTAACCTTTTTAATAAAGTTCCATGCATAATTACGTGAAACCGGTTCAAAAAATTAACCGGTTTCCAAGCCCTGCTTCTATGTACTTGTTTATGCACTATGATCGAAACATTGATACACAAACAGCATAAAAACCACAAACCACCACGCGGGCCCAGTGCGGGCGGTGGTTGTTAACGACTGCTAATGCAGCCGGGACCAACGGCTTTACGTGCCTTCCGAAGCACGGAGGAGCTCGAGATGATAAATTTTTGATCACCCATCCAATGACCGGGCTTTGCGAAAGTTGCTTAACCTCAGCACTCGCAGACCAGGCGCGTTGACCACTGCGCTATCAAGCACCTCAAAATACATATTTAAAAAAAATAAAAAAAAATTATATAAAAAAATACTTAAAGAAAATATATTTTTTTTTCGCCATCTTCGTTACCATTTTCTTTTTAATGATTGTATTTGTCGTCATCATCATCAGCGTATGAATTTGGTAAAGTCAACTAAGCACTGATGCTATTGGGCCAAAGCCCAAAGCTAACTACACTGACCAAAGGCGGCTTAGTTATTAATGTTATCTCTGCACCACCCTATGGTTGACTGGTAGAGAATGCGTCAGGCATTAAGTCCGCCATGTAATAGTTATGTTGCAAAAGTTTAAATAAATAAAAAAAAAACTTAAATAAAATAACATTGAAGCTCCAAATTCAAATGTTCACAGGAAGGAAGTTGCGGTAGGCTCATAAAAATAAATCTTTAAATACCTATTTCCATGAGTCGTTAATGATAATTAAAAATCTATAGTAAATTTAATGGCAACGTTATAAAAGTTATATTCATAAATCAATGCGTTTATGTACACTTTAGTAATAAGAAGAGTCTATAATATATAATTTTAATATTATATCAGGTATACATGTAAACAAAGTGCTTGCAAGTATTACAAAGTGTTTGTAATACGTAGTTACTTAGTTAGAGGAGGTCAAGATATTTCATAGTAAAGTAGTGATATTAATGATATAGTAAACGGCATCTTATTTTATATTAAATACTAAATCAATATGGCAAAGTTATTTGTAGTGGTGAACAAGTACTAGCCAATTAGAAAATAGCTAATACATTGAATACTAGGTATTAAAGGAACAAGTATTGGTAACAAGTATTTTCTATTTCTATGCTATGATATTAGGATATTTATACTCTAGCTAGATAGAGGCTTGGAGGAGAAATTTGGTCACCCATCTCTTAGTTCGTCGTACTAATTGAGAATAGAAGAGTATGTTTTTTATTTTTTTATAATTTTTATATATTTTATATTAGACAATATCACATACAATGATCTGATCCCAAGGTAAGTAGCCAAAGCACTCGTTTTATGGAAATCAGAAACAACCACAACCACTCAGACCCGACACAATATCGAAAAGTTCGTTTTCGACATTGACCCAACCGGGAATCGAACCCGGAACATTTAAATAAAACAATAATACATTGAAATAAAACATTTTATACAGATCTATTCACGTCAGATGATAAAATGAATGTTTAAATAATAAATGTAATAAATGTAAAGACCATAAAACTGAACAACTTTCCCCAAAAAACATAGAACACAAAACGAGATAATTTTTCTGGTCTGATCTACCCACCTGCGGGAAAACAACCACTTAAATCTCTCGGTGTATCCTGATCTTACGAACCCATTAAAGGTTCCTTACACAAAAGAGTAGATACGAAGATAGTGTCAATGACATGATTATAACAATCTTTATTGTCCCATAATAATAATAGTAATATGTATAATATATCTATTTTCTATAATTTTCTAATATGAGTGTATATAGCAGTAGTAAGACTTATATCAAATTGAGTAGGTTTCAAGTATCATTAAATAAGTACTTAAGGTTTCATAAGGCTTAACTAAAGTACTTACAAAGATATAATTCTTATCTCTTGTAAATTCTTAAACTTGCCTTGGAAACGATAACGTAAAGATATTTGTAATACCTTTTTTTATAAAGCGTTACGAGAATTTTAAGATTCGATCCGAACTTTTCGGAAATTCTAGTAAGGGACGGCGACACGTATCCCCTCTAGAAACTCTCACTATCACATCACCAGCTCATTAATGTCCCACTGCTGGGGCACGAGCCTTCCTCTAAATGCCACTACACATTTACAGAATAAGCTAAACATGCACACTAGTTTAGGAACAAGGCACCGTACTCGTAGAACAAGGGTACGAAGAACCGGTTCACACGTGCTCTATACCAGGTACAGATATGTACCTGGGCGCTTCTCTCCTCCTTCACGGCCCGGTCTACCCGAGCCGAGGTCCGAGCCTTTAGAGGCGCCCTCGGGTGGTTCCGCCCCCCGATCCGATCCGAACCCCTCGGAGAATCTAGTAGGGCATGTGGACACGCACTAGTGCGCGATGCCGTGCCCTCTAGAAAACCTCCGAAGGTGATTCGTTTCACACGGCTTGAGGAATCCTTTAAGTTTCTCGCCGCCCCCAAACAAGCCCGGTGAAGCTGAAAATGCCGTCTGAGGCAAACAGCAATCTCTTTCCAAAAAAAACACAGGGACTTCTCCCTGTCTCCCTTTCTTCAAAAACGAAAAAAGAACAACGCGGGCCCTGTGCGAATTGGTGGTTGTTAACGACTGCTAATACAGCTGGTACCAACGGCTTCACATGCCTTCCGAAACACGGAAGAGTTCAAATGATCAATTTTCGGTCACCACTCCGATGACCGGCCTTTGCGAAAATTGCTTTGACTTCAGCAATTGAAGACCAGGCGCGTTTACTACACGCCTTCGAGCTCCTCAATCCGAGAATTTAATATGCTTGTGTGATGTTCAAGGATGTAAGTAGCCAACTCAAAAAAGATGACACCGGCATGTCAAAATGTCAGGTACTTTAGATTAAACATGGCACGCATTGTTTTACACGGATATTATTTCATCTGAGATAAGTAGGTACTAACACATTTTTTTAGTAACTAATAACAACTGGATATGGATAAGTCTCAGTTCGATCGAACATAGATCCCCGAGAATCAAGAATAGTAGAAGTAAGTAAAAAAAAACGTCCTTTTGTAGACAGCCATACTGCCATACTGCCAATTCTTGAATATTATTAAGGTTTTCATAAGATTGTAGGTGTGTTACATTCATAACGGGGAATTATGTTTTAATCTGATTTTAATGCTAAATGTCAAAATTATGGTACTTTTGCGTACCATAATGGAAGTACCATGGTACATGGTACGATGGCCTGAATTATGGTACGTATAATTTCCCGATGTTTTGATCCCCCCTGTTGAGAGCCCCTATAACACGGAGAAAGATGTTTTAAATAATTTTAACGCAAATTTTGTTGCGAAACAAATTACAAAAACACAAATGTTGAAAAAATTTCCACGCTATCGTGTTAACGTGGTTCTAACCAGCCCGCCGAAATTACTCAACACTATTTACATTTTACTTTGAAAGCCAAAGGCCACGATAGCTCAATTGGGAGAGCACCTGACCCGGTATGTCAGAAGGGTGTAGTTTCAAACCTTGCTCGTAGAAATTTTTTCAACATTTGTGTTTTTGTAATGGAGAAAGATTGCAAATATTTCCTAGAAAACAAATAACTAGGCACCAACTATAAGTACTGCATTAGCACCTCTGATCAAACTCACATGTAACACTCAATTTTAAACTGTATCCCCATAGACTTTAAGTGTTTGAGTTAAACACTAAGTTATATTAGAACCTGAGAATTGTTAGGTAACTGGACCCGACCGCCTTGAAACCTTATAATCGAGTGAAGTTGCTGTTAGTCAACATTCTTGCTGCGTTGTTAATTTTAGTGTAGTCGTAAGTGCATGTTTGTAAATAGAAACTTATGTTAATGGTATGTGTAGTGTTTCCTTGTCAATCGTAAATAGTTGTTCAGCATGAATAGTGTCGCTTACGTCTTTTCTACTCGCCAAGTTTTTTTGGAGAGATTTTGTTGATAACTTCTTTCGATAGCCTTTTCAGTGTCACTGGGCTGTTTGTGGGGGCGGGCGGCGAGAAGGTTTTCCCAAGTCGCGTTATAGATAGAGAGGTATTCTAGAGCGAGTCGTATCACGCAAGCGAGTCCCCGTTCTCTATCCTAGTAACCTATTCCCCGACGGGGTTCGTATCACATCGGGAACTCTACTCGCTAAGGTCTAAAGTGCGACAAAAGAAATTTTTATTTAAATTTTTTAAATTTTCTTTTTAATTTGTGCTCAACGGTTCAGTGGTAAGTGGCAAAGCGCTCGGCCCGCAACCCAAAGGTTCCAGGTTCGATTCCTAGGTCGGGCAAAATGTGTTTCGGATTTTACGATGCATAGCCTGGGTTTGCGATCTCCAACCCGCATTAGACAAGCGTAGTGATTGAGCCATTACTCATCAATTGTAATTATGATACTTGTACTATTATGTATTCTGTGTGGTGCCTGGGTTAAAGAATTGCACCACCCCATCTCTTCCCGTGGGTGTCGTAAAAGCCGACTAAGGGACAATTCCAGAGGATGGAACTCTGGAACTCTCAATCAACTTACTGCGATCGCCAACCCGCCTGCCAAGCGTGGCGATTATGGCAAATCCCCTCATGTATCCTTGGGGGAGGCCTTTGTCCAGCAGTGGACGTCTTTTGGCTGAGATGATGAGATGATGATGATAGTATTCTGTGGTTATGACTTTGATTTCAATGACGGAGCCCTTTGCCCAGCATAGGGACAGCAATAGGCTATTTACTGTGTGTGCTTAAATCCCACCCTGAAACAGTTTCATATACAAACTGCCATTCCATGCAATTGAGTTTCAATTAATAGTTGAACTCAGCTAATAGGAATGAACTCACTAATTATTAAAACAAACATTACGATCGAAACCCGATCTGCAGCATGCGACCAAAAAAAATAATGTAATTTAACATCTGTTGGCTACTCTGCCTAATGAAGATGCGTCTGTCGACAATCAGGTCAAGACCACAGCGTCATCAAAGTGTGATTGTTGTGTCCAGACTTCCAGACAACATCTGCCACCCGTATAGGTGGCAAATATATTAGATATTTCTACCAAATATATTAGATTAATATCTGATTGTAAGTTGCAAGTTATACATTTTTCAGAATGAGTTTTTGTTTGGAGAAAGTTTGCTGAAGGCCTCAGACGGCTTTTACAGCGTCTCCAGACTTGTTGGGGGCGGCGAGAAACTTAAAGGGTTCAATAATTATAAAATATAGCGAAAAAATTAAATGCCTACTCAATCCAGCCAGGAGTTGAACCTGGGTCTTCCGCAATCCGGGCGGCGGCACTGACCATTATGCTACCGGGAAGGTGTAAGCACTGATTTTTTTTTTCACTACTTGATTTTGACTGCTTTTTAGCGGCAGTAGTGCCATCTATCCAATGGTTATTGCAACCGATTGACTATGCAGATTCATCTTTACAGATGAACTACCACTGATAACACAACGCTATAGTAAACTTTATTTTTTATTTTTATGTGCTAATTGCTGCACTTAAGCTGAATTAAATAATTATAAAATATAGTAAAAAAAATGAATGCCTACCCGATCCAGCCAGGAAGCGAACCTGGGTCTTCCGCAATCCGGAAAGGGTTCGTCAAGCCGTGGGATCGAAATAACGCCAAAGGGTTTTTTAGACGGAATGGCATCAGTTCATCCTTATGGGTACTAGGTTCTCTGAGGGGTTCAGATCGGATTGGAAGCGGAACAACCCGAGGGCGCCTCTAAAGGCTAGGACCTCGGGCATGGGGGTGTTTCACTCGGTGTTACCATCAAGACCTATGAGGATCAATAATCATCACACAGAACTAAAACTAAAGTTACTTTTTGCTTTGTCTGTAAGATGGTATTGGAACAAAACACAGAGCCATCGAAATATTTTTTCTACTCGTAGTTTAAATAGTTAAAAACTATTTTAACAGTCACTTTTTCTAATAAAAAGAGCGTCTAAGCTAGTTTTTATTAAATAACGCGTCGTTTAATAAGTTTTTGCTACTTACTTTGCCATTTTGTTGTGGGTGAATGACCGCGCATATTTTTTGTTTGTTACTCGCGTAACCTACTGCTTATAGATTTATTAGCAAATAATCAATTATTATTGATTAGTTCCGCGCCATATCCGCCTTTAGTGGATGTTTTGATAGAAGATTTGGGTTTGAGTCTATATTTGGAAAAGTGTCGAAAAAATTTCCACGAGCGTGATTCGAATCTCAAAAATATTCCTAATTCCGAATCAATATAAGTATTATGCATTAGGGTGGTCTGATTTTTTCAAATGTCGAAAACTAAGTACGGGTAGGTCTCAAAAGATGCATTAGGTGATAATAATTAAAAAATAATTAACAAAAAAATAATTTAGTGTAACTTTTAACCCCTCTACCGGTATCTAAATAAAACGAAAAAAACTAATTTTCAACTCCAATTCCCATTTGATTTACTTGTACATAATATCACTTTCACTACCCAAATTGTATTTTTTGTAACATGGTATAATCTTAAAAAGAAGAGAAAAGTGTTGAAAAAAAATTCCACGAGTGGGATTTGAACCCGCACCCCATGACATGCCGGGTCAGGTGCACTGCCAACTATGCTATCGTGGCTCAATCCAACTCGCCGAAATTAATATAAATCAACACTATCTGCTTTTACTTTATAAGCCAAAGGAGCCCTATTCGATGTCGACAACTACGTCATCAACATCCGATCTTAATATTTTTACAAATATTGAAAGATCAGTTATGAATTAGGCGAGCTATATTTATGATTATTTACATATAATTTTACGCAAATATTGTTGCGAACATATTACAATTTGAAAAAAGAGAAAGTGTTGAAAAAATTCCACGAGTGGAGTTCGAACCCGCACCCCGATAAGAGGGTGTCTTATGTATGCACAAAACCGGTCGTTGTGGAGATCTTGGGGGGAGGTCTTTGTCCAGCAGTGGACGTCTTTTGGCTGAAAAGATGATGATGATGATGATGTTTATAAAATATTGCTATTTAACACCCGTATATGGACAGTTAGGATCGGCCGCGCTCCATAAACAAAAACTTAAAGCTGGGGTAAAAAAATTACCCCCTTTTTAGGGAGTACCCTCGCTTCATACAGCATCACTATACGACTTACGGTTTAGAACTTAAAAAGTTTATGCTTCAGGAATTTTCCTCCTATGAAATCTTATAAAAAAGTAGACGTTTGTAGTCCACGAAACGTCAAGTAATTTATTACCAAAGGAAATAGGGGCGATAATAATTATTACCTTTCGTTTTGCACAAAGAGTTGAACTAAGTATGTTAAGTGCATGGTGGCAATTACATGATGGTAGAATTGTAGAAATTATTAAATCTTTGTGTAAATGAATAGTATGTCCTGTTACTAAGTTGACCTGGCTTGTTTTCTCCTTTACAATCTTCACATTACATTTTACTCAGAGCGCTCAGCTCAGCGCATATCATGGATATGTCTCATCTATCCTTGGGTATCAATTGTTGCTATGGGGTAATTCAGTCGAAGCAGATAAAGTTTTCAAGGTTCAAAAGAAATGCGTTAGAGCCATATGTGGTGCTTGGTTCATGGATAGATGTAGGCCATTATTTAAGAGACTTAGGATACTTTCATTGACCTGCATGTATTTAAAGGAATTGTGTATTTTTGTAAAGTGGATGTAGATCCAAATTACTTCAAAAAACAGTCCGATGCCATTTCTAGGAACACGAGACATGTAGATAAACTTTATTTACCTGTATGTAAATCTGAGGTTTTTAAAATAAATGCTTGCCATGTAATTCATATAAAATACCAGTCACTTTTAAAAATTAATTATCCAATTGGCTCCTAGAAAACTGTTTTTATAGCACGAATGAATTTAATAATTATAAACATAAAATTGTCGAGGAGCTCTATGGCGCAGTGGTTAACGCGCCCGGTCTGCGAGCTGAGGTTAAGCAACTTTCGCAAAGGCCGGTCGAATCGGATGGGTGACCAAAAATGTATTACCTCGAGCTCCTCCGTGCTTCAGAAGGCACGTAAAGCCGTTGGTCCCGGCTGCATTAGCAGTCGTTAACAACCACCAACCCGCATTGGGCCGGCGTGGTGGCTTATGGCCCGTTCTACCTATCCATCCGTAGGGAAGACTCGTGCCCCAGCAGTGGGGACATAAAATGAGCTGGTGATGATGATGAAACATAACATTGGTTAAATGGACATTAATAGATTATTGTGTTCCTAATTGACTATTTTAATATTATTGTAATTGTGAGATAGATTATTTTTTGTGATTTTTTCATATTTATGTGCAATTCGTTGTGTTTTTATAATTTTTGCCTAGTATATGTCATTAAGGGACGATTTGTAATAATAAATTAGTATTGTCATGGATTAAATTTAAAAATATTTGCACACCAGTAAACTGGTAGAATGCATTGGCTCCAAATAAAATAACCCAACAACAGTACCTATAACTTGTATTCTCGCTAATAAAGATATTTGATTTTGATTTCGATTTTACTATTTCTTCCTGCCTCCTAAAGGCTTACTTGCTTTACCTACTTGCAATTGTGGGTTGCCAGTATTTCTACCCTGTTTGAGGGAAATAATCAGATTTTTAGTTAAACACATTTTTAAATATCCATATTCTTTGTTTATAAAGTTCACTCTGACTCCTTTTGCCAGCCCAATTGTCTTGAGTATGCAATTTATTTAAATCACGTATCCAGAACATCATTATAAAGATTCCTCTTTTATGATGGAACGAGTTTATATTTCTGTAATATTTTACATTCACTATGTAAATAATTATTGTTTTTATTTATTATAATCTAACATAATGATATAGTACCAAGTATGAGTACGATATCATGGAACAACAAATACTATAGAAATGTCATATTTAAGATGAAAAAATGTTTTTAATAATTATGAAAGGTATATGTTATCACTCACAGTACTTGTAGTAATTAATACTAAAGTAAGCATAGGTCTATAGGTCTTGAGCTTTGATTAATATGTGTATATAACGTATGTACATAATACGTGTATATAATATAAAGTATTTTGTTCACAGGTGCTTAATTATGTTTTTTTAGTTATTTTAATTTAATTATCATTATTTTTATACTTAATATTTAACTCTATCCGATTGTATTCGAAGTAAATATTCTATTACCAAGGGCTTTGGTTTATTATTTTGTTAAGTTAAGTGATATCGAAATTTTTATTGAATCAAACGACATTCCTAATGATTGTGTGGTATTCCCGATTTTCAATAAACCGGTTCTTAAGTAATTTATAATGATGGTGATTATATTTAAATAACGGAATAATTAAAATATAATCATTTATCCGCTTAGCAACAACTCTGTGATAAACCGGTTGGTATCGAAGTTATTAATTAACTAACCCCCTTACAAATAAACAAATAATAAGATCCGAATAGTTATTCCATGTTTTGACTCTTTTACATTCAAGTATATGAGCCATCATTAAATAAATACAATTAAAAACAAACTTGTAAAAAAACCAAGTCTCGCAACTCAGTTCTTCTACCGTAAAAATTTAAATGACGTTTACATGATAGGAACAAAACACGGAATAACTATTCGGACCTTATTGATTGTTTATTTGTAAGGGTTTTAAAGTAATTAATAAAAATAGCATACCTAATTAATAGTGGAACATACTATTATAGTAAGAAGAAATTTATCACTAAGTAAAGTCCATCAAATAGTAAGAAATTAATCGAATATTATAATTAAATAGACCTAAATTAATGTAAATGTATGACACTGGTATTTAAGTTCTGGTATTTAATTATTAATCAAATATTTTTCTTTTAATCAGACACCTAAGTCACTGTTTTGAGAATTAAACTACCGAACTCTGAATAAGTATTTAAAATTCAAACAATAATAATTGTGCTATGATTTGAGTGCAAAATTAAATCAAAATAATTAATAGATATAATGAGGTTTCTTAATAATTTTAATAGTATTTCCTTACTCACCAACTTGAAAATTATTTCTGTTCAACAATTTGTTAATTGAGTAATAACAATTATAATTTTCATAAAACAATTAACGTATTCCACTGTTGCACTGTTCGTTAGTACCAGCACTAAACACCGCGCGCGACTAGTGTTGTGGCGCACAATCACTGTACTGATATACACGCATATCGATGGCTGCGCAGGCGCACGCGACTCGCGCGTCTACTGCTCTAGTGATGTCGCTAAAATATTATATTGATAATAATATAATTAATAATTCAATTCAGATTTTAAATTCATATTGATCGTAACAAAAGTCTTATTAGATGTTTATTTATTTGTATATTATGTTATGTTATTATATAATGGGAACGAATCACAAATTTTTTTTTCTGTAGCTGTAACAGAAAGGGAAAAAACAAATTTGTTTTCTTCCATCCGCTTCCTTTGATTTTAATGCCCTTGTTCTTGCCAGTAAATACGACATTAATAGAAAAAATATATTCCGAAAACGATTCGAGTTTTGAACCTGCCTGTACAATCTGGGTAAAGCACCATATCAGACTATATTTATGGTGGTGGATTATGGTTATATCCTTCACGGTAGTCTAATTGTTACGATGAAACGGAGTCTTAATACATTGACGCAACCACATCATTTTCCTTCTGTCCTGGTACCATGTTACTTGGGGTCGGCGCAAAATGTCCATTTCTACCTCTTTCCTCTATCAGTCTACACCTGTGCAGTCTCTTCAGATTCGTATCATCAGTCACACAATCATCTGTTCATTGGTCTCCCTCTCCCCTCCATTTATCAACACTTATATTCATCGCTCTCTTAATTACATGCGTTTCATCCCTTCTCATCGCTACTCATACCAAGATAAACAATTTCTTCTTAACTTTTCAAGCTTTCTCTAATATACTCATTTCTTATTTTGTCTATTCTTGTTACTCCACACGTCCATCTCAATATTCTTATTTCCGCAATCATGCAAACACGCAATCTTCTTTCATCCTTCTTTCTTAAAGCCCAGCATTCCGATCCATACAGTACGACAGGTTTAATTGATTGCCGCAACCACATTTTTTTTTCGCAAAAATGTTTAAATAGGAACTGTCGATAGTTTGGTACCTATCGAGCGCCTTCTCTCGGCGCAACACTACTCCTATGTCTATTCCCCGATGAGAATCATACTCGTACGCATATCGCTTTGTCGTCAGTCATCATTCAACTTTCCCTGACCTTTTATAACTATAGCAATATTGTTCGTTTGTCCGTCGGTGCTGGCATTTTAACATATTATTAGATGTTTATGTAACTTTTTATTTTTCTTTCTTTTTGACATTGAAAGTTTAATAGAAAAAACCAAAGCTTTACTATCGAAAGTACATATAAACCAAATTATATATTCACTTACGAGTATAAACAAACCAAAAAAAGTTTTTTGTTATATAAAAAACGTATTAGATTTAGCTTATTGGTTCCTATTGGTTGAACTAACCGCCTCTGTGGTCTAGTGGTTAAGAAGACCATAGGTCTCAGACTTAGGAGTCCCGGGTTCGATTCCCAGCGGGTACATGTTTGCGTACTCGGTTTGGTAGCTGGGCTTGTTTTAAGCTCATCTGGCCACCATCATCTTATTGAAATATGTCGCCATTTCAACAATGTTAGCATTGTTGTGTTCCGGCAGTTAGAGATCCTAAGATATCAATTTCTCGGTGTTTGCGGATTCTGTAAGAAGCTTCCACCTTCGATCTTCGACTTTATCATCACTTAACATCAGGTGAAATGAAGGCCAAGTGTTTATCCGTAACGAATAAAAAAACTTTGAAGTAAGCATGGGATATCGAAACGAATACCGAAAAAGCCTCTTAAACAATCACTATGATAATAATCTTGTAGCAACGATCGATCAGACAGTACAGTAAGTATTGACTGACAGGTCACATTGTTGAGAAAAAAACACAACAAAAAACTAAGTATCATACAAATTTATTAAGCTTCAAAAACGAACCCGGAAATCAAAGGATTTTTACAACACGTAATTGACTTAACGAGTCAATTAAATAATTATTATTTAAATATGACATGTCTGGGAATTAAACGACGATGTTAACAAAAAGTTTACAATAGCAATTTTATTTAAATAAGACTAATATGGATTTGTCGCAGAAACAGAAGAAACTTAAAAAACTAAAAGAAAAATTCCGTTAATAAAATATTTATAAAATATATTTAGTGAAAAATTAAATGCCTACCTGCCCGGAATCACTATATTTGTTTCATATTTAATTCAGATTAAGTGCAGTAATTATGGCAGATATCTTTACAGAGGAAGAAAAGTGAAAGGTTGCACAAAAGATCCCGATGGGTCGAAGTGTTGCTGCGAGAGGGAAACCTCGGCAGGCCCCACTAAGATAAGATAAGATTAGCGCAGCAAATAGCACTTAAAAAAAATCGTTAATAAATTTAGAAAAGATGAAAAAAGTTCGCTCTCAATCAAAGATTGCACAGATAACAAAAAAAAAGATGATAAATCTTCTAGAAAGTTCCACAAACGTAAGTTTTACGCGGACAAACCACCAGGTAACATAGTATCTTAAAAAAATAGAACGCATTTTTATATTTTATCAAAACCTAACTATTGTTTGATAAACACCAGCAAACTATTATCTGGATGACAGTCGAGAGGGCATAAATATAATCCAATGTTATCATCAAGCACATGACAGTCATATTTACACTTACATCATACGATGTTTTTCTGCTTTGATTGAATTAAACTTTAGTTGTAATTTACTTTTTTAATTTGTTTTTGTTAAAACATAAACTTGTGGATGTTTTAGCTTATCTTCAATTGTCAGAACACTACGATATGTAGTCCCGGCTGCAATATCAGTCGTTACCAACCAGCAATACGCACTGGGCGCGCGTGGTGGTTTACGGCCCGTTCTCCCTATCCATCCCAGGGAAGGCTCGTGCCCCAGCAGGAGGGCCACAAAAATGAGCTGATGATGAATTTGGCACTGTAAAATGCTGTCGGACCATGAGCAGGTTGGTCTTTCATTGCTTTTGAAACTGTTCCACTGTATGGAACATCAGACTCCAGCTGTCTTTTATCATAGAATTCGTTACACTGACAAGGAATGCTACATGTATCGGAATTCAAAAATTATTACGCGCTTATATCTATGTCCTATGACTAGACTAATACTCAATGCTCTCATCATCTAAGCCAAAAGACGTCTGCTGGGCAAAGTGCAATAGCGTCGCCTAAGTTCTAACACCGCGGAAGTCCAAAATGTGTCATTTTGACTTTAGCATGTCATTCGATAGAGAATAGAAAAACGCACCTCTAGACCAAGCAGAAACAGGGATTTTAACCAACGGGAGCGTTTTATTTTGAAAACAAAAACATAATTATTATGATGGCGATATATAAAGAGACACGATATTTTTGCACTCCTGAAAAGTTGTCATTTTTGACTTCCGCGGTATTAGAACTTAAGCGACGATATGTAGCATTGATATTGAATTTGATTACATATATCTTTGATTAATTAAACTATACATAGTATGTAATAGTTTAGCAATAGCTTATAAATATCAATGCAACATAGTACTTTTAATATTGTCACAAAATAAGGAGATTGTAAAAGGCAAAGTTTCATGCAAATGCAAATGCGCAACGCACAAATAGACCCCTCACGTACACGGATCTCGGAACAGCTCTTAAATGAAATGAAATGAAATGAAATGAAATGAAATGAAATGAAATGAAATGAAATGAAATGAAATGAAATAGGCTTTATTTACTAGAACATAGTGAATAGGGTGTTACAAAAACAGTTGAGCTGTATGTTCTGCCGTTATGGCATGTAAATATACAATTAAATTAACATTATTAAATAATTCAAACCAACATTAACATTACTAAATTATTAAATTAAATTAACATTATTAAACCAAAGTAACATTATTAAATTAAATTTTTATAATACATTATTAATTTCAGTTATATCATCATTATAATATTTTTTTTTTTTTTTTTTTTTACAATGTCATAAAACAAACTCATGTAATGAGTAAAAGCACTTCTCTAGTAACCATTCCGATAATTTACTTTTAAATGGTGTTAATGGGAGGTTTTTCAAGTCCTCTGGCAGCTTGTTATAGACTTTGATGGCCATACAGTAAGAATTGCCCTTGTGAAATGTTGTTCTAGTTAACGGTACATACAGTCTTTCATTATGCCTTGTCGACCTATAACAGACTTCTCCATGTTTTTTAAAACATTCAGGGTGCTCCCGAACAAATATGCAAATCTGTTTTATGTACATGCAAGGCAATGGCAAAATTTTTAAACGGTTAAATAGCGGTCTACATGGTTCAAGGTAATGAGCTCTGCTAACTGCTCTGATACATTTTTTTTGTGACAAAAAAGCTTTATGCATCTCCACAGAGTTTCCCCATATTAAGAGCCCATAACTCAATACTGACGAAACATAGCCATGATAAGCTTGGACCGCTACTTCTACGGAAGTGATATTACTTAAACGTCTAAGAGCAAATACAAACTTATCTATTCTGGCGCAAATATTATTAATATGAACTTTCCAGTGACAAAATGAGTCTAAATGTATACCTAAAAACGTAGTTGATTGGACCGCTTCTATTTTTTCATTATTATATCTAACGTCCAACTCTATTTCATTTGCTTTATATGTCTTAAATTGAATTATTTTAGTCTTCTTAATATTAATTTGTAAATTATTATTATTCAGCCAGTTAATTATATCATTTATTGCATTATTAATATCGTTATTAAAATTCGCCATTTTGTTAGCCTTTACTAATAAAGTCGTGTCGTCAGCATACATAATACAGTCGTGTTCAACTGCATTAGGAAGATCATTTATGTACAGTAAAAAGAGTATAGGCCCTAAGATACTGCCTTGCGGGACTCCGCAACTATTTATTTTACATTCAGATTTATGAGATGATTGTGTTTTATTACAGATTGTTTGTATTTCTGTGCACTGAGTTCTATTGTACAAATAGCTTTGTATCCAATCATACGCTTTACCTCTTATGCCATATTTGTCTAATTTACGAAGAAGGTTATTATGATCAACAAAATCAAAAGCTTTACTCATATCTAATAATATCCCACACACGGGAGTTTTGGAATCTATACTCTCTGTTATTATTTTGACTAAATTGAAACATGCCAGAGTTGTAGAGCTGTTTTTGCGAAATCCGTATTGGTGCTTACTAAGTATTTCATGTGTATCAACAAAACTAAGGATTCTCTTTAGAAATGCCTTTTCTAGTACTTTTGAAAGAACTGGTATCAGTGTGACTGGTCTATAATTGCTCATATCAGTTTTGTCATTTTTTTTATAAAGAGGTTTGACAATCGACCGTTTAAGTAGGTCTGGAAAATAACCTTGTTCAAATGAGATGTTTATTATGTGAGTTAGTGGTTTGCATATGATCAATGCACACAGCTTAAGTATTTTAGTACTTATGCCGTCGAACCCAACTGCATTGGTATTATTTAATGACATTATAATTTTAAAAGTTTCATCCTCGTCAACAGGGTGTAAAAAAATTGTATTTAAATTTGCTGAAATATATGATAAACTATTGTTGGTAAAATTATAGTTAGAATTATTCGTCAAACCAACAAAATAATTATTAAACAATTCGGCAATAACTGATGGATCAGAATATTTGATACCATCCCTTTCAATAATTTCTATTTGTTTTTTGTTAATGTCCGTACCAATGTTTTTATTAATTATATTCCAAGTGGCTTTACACTTATTCTTTGAATTCATAATTGTTTTTTGGTTATATATTTGATATGCTTTGTTTATACATTTTCTTAATATTTTAGTATAATTGCAATATTTTATTTTATTTGAATTCTTATTATGGTTATTTTGCAAATATCTTAAATATAATCGTCTTTTAGTGATGCAGCAATGTCTCAAACCGTTGGTCAGCCATCGCACCGTATTTGAGTCGTTTTTAACTTTGATGCGCAAAAGTGGAAAACAGAGTTCCATAAATAAAGTAATTGTTTCATGAAATTCTCTAAATGCTTCATTTGCGTTTTGATTTTTAGTTACATCGTGAAAAGTTAAGCAACTCAGACTGTTCATAAATTTCAATAAGTTTTCTTTGCTGTAGTCCCGTCTTTCAATAAAATACTGCTCTTTACTGGGTAACTTTTTGACCTTAAATGAAATTGTTTGAGCTGTCTCATGATCAGAAAGTCCCAAGAGATGAGTTGCGGCATCTACATATCTTATGTTACTCGAAATTTGATCCAAACAAGCTGCTTTGCGAGTGGGAACTTTTATGTGCGCTTTCATATTATGACTATTCAGCAGACTTAGCAACTCCGAAACATTTTTTGTTGTAACTAGAATGTTAAAGTTCCAATCTCCACATATAATTATTTTATGTTTTGGGTTTCTTATTGTCAAGTAGTGTAATAGAGCTTCTAGCTTACTTAAAAAAGGTTTTTCATATTTATCTTTAGGTACTCTATATATGTTAATAATTATTATTTTGTGATCCGTTATTTCGATGCCACATGCTTCGAATATGTACAGAGTACTTAATTCGTTACATATCTTAAGTGGCTTAAAACTAATCCCCTTTTTTAATAAAATACACGAGCCACCTCTTTTTTCTTTATTACGGCCGAAAGCTTCCACAAGATAGAAATTTCGAATTTTTAAATTGTTTTCGTCACCTTTTTTAATAAAAGTTTCTGTTAAACAAAGAGCATTTATGTCCTTGCCCAGTTTTAATAATTCAGTAAGAGCCGCTTCAATGAATGGAATTTTGTTCAGAGCTCCCTGTATATTTTGGTGTAACACAGAAAAATGTTCATGACTTATAGTTACGAAAAAAATCATGTTGTGGCTTTGTATCGGACGTCACGTTCAATACATTGTCAGTATATTCTGAAACGTTGGTAAATTGTTGCGATAAAATTTTAACAAAATCCATTAAATCATTCATAATCGTTGAAAATCCGAGATTATTTATCACTCCGTTATATTTATGAAACATTGTGAATGAATATTTAAGATTTAGATTGGAGTCAAATACATAGGCATATTCGTGAGTCAAATTATCCAGATACAATAAATTATTAAACATTTCAATTCTTCTATTAAAAACGCTTACATTATTATTTATTTTAAAAGTTGGTACACACAGAATGACATTTGTATGTTGTACCTTTTGTATCTTATGTCGCAAAAACTCAACTAAACTACGATAATTATTTGTTGTTTCAAAATCAGATGCGCCAATAAATATTACACAGTAATCATTATAACTAAAACCTTGAAGTTTATTCTCCAAGCCATTTAGAAGTTGCCGAATACCACCATTCGGAGTTAGGAAATGACAAATTGTAGCTTGACTAAAACGTCGTTCTACTTCTTTTAGAACTTTGAGCTTTTTTTCACTACTAATAACGCATAGTTTTGTGTGACTATTGTTGTTCACATTATTTTTAATTACTTCTGTGTCAGATGTATTCGCTTCTCTATATAGTATGTTTCCTTCGGCTGCTGCTTTTTTGTTCGTGTCGTTAGTTGTATCTATTGTAGCAGGTTCATATAGTTTTCTAACTGTCTCTCTATTATTTTCTTGTTTGGTCTTGTTCCCTTTTGTCGTTTTAGCACTTAATTTAGTAGACTTTGGTGTTATATATGAATTTCCTATTTTTTTGTACGCTTCAATGGATTTTTTAGCCTGATTAAGTTCGCTTCTAAGTTTTGCATTTTCCATTAATAGATTTTCTATTTCGACCTCAGCTCCTTTTAGGGTTAACAATAATGTTTCGTTTTTTTCCTTTAATTCAGCTATTTCTTCCGTATCAGAAGTTAAATCAGGAAGACTTCGTTTAGTATGGATGATTGACTGAGATAAGTTGTAGTCTTCGTCAGACGATACATCATTGCAAGAGACTGTACGACGCCGCACTCGATATTCATTCAGACTATGATGAGTTACTGTTGGATCATGTGTTTCAACCAATTGTAATGCCGTGCTAGTAGGTGTGTCTTGTGGTGAAGGACTTGGTACGACGTTAGTGCCAAGTGGTGATTTTGGAGTAGAACGCTTCTTTCTCATAGTGATGTAAGACAGGTCAGTATAATGAGGTGTGGGTGTAGTAGAATGAGCTTTTACTTTTTGCTCACATATTTTGCATTTCCAGTTCATCTTTGTAATTGGGTCTTTTAGGCGAAACAGTTTTTCTGAATATCCAATACAATCAAACTCAAAGTGATTTTTGCATATTGAGCACCGCACTGTATTCTTAGTCTCAACTTTATTTTTACACTTGTAGCATTCGACTTGCAATGACATCTTGCGGCTGTTGCATGTACTTTTAATGCTTTTCGAAGCAGCAGACATGACTTTGGTTTCAAATCAATTAATATTGTTTTTCAATATATTGTTTTTGTTACAATACGCTAGATGGCGCTGCTAAACGAATAAAGAATAAATTAAAATTCCAAAACAAATTTAACTTTTAAAAAAATAAATAAATCTATATATGTGCCCGAGGTTTGAACTCCGATATCTTGAAACTTGAGTCCGTCTATATGCGACACGAGCCAACCGAGCATTAGAATCAGTGTCGAAATTAGCGTAGGTATGTACTGTCTAGACAGTTTTGTTTTAAAAAAAAAATCGGAACCGGTTTGTGTGACCGATGATCGTTGCACCGTCAAGTCCGCTGTTACTTGTTGTGAATAGTTGTGATTTAAAAATTCCAACGGTTCTGATATTGCACTTTTTCACTTATTAATTGTTAACAACACTGTTTTTTGAAGGATAACGCTTGTATTCCCACTCTTGTGTAACACTGATTCATTTATTTGTTGATTGATTTAATCAATATTTTGTGTTTACGTATTTGCACAAAATCTGCTTTATGGATAATTTTGGTGATAATGTATCCACTGGTTTTTTTTAATGCAAACGCTGTCACTTTAAAATTGACGCAAAACAAGCTAATTATTTAGGTTTTTACTTCTAAAACAACAACTTAAATAATTTTAAATAATTATCAAACACGGATAGGATTTGAACGTGTGGACGGTGGCGCCACCTTAACACCCGATCCAATCTGAACCCCTCGGAGAATCTAGTAGAGGGGACAGGGGACACGCACTATAGCACAGAATACATAACTATAGTGCGTGATGTCGTTCCCTCTGGAAAACCTCTGACGGTGCTTCGTTTCACACGGCTTGTGGAACCCTTTAAGATATTGATTTTCTATGGTTTTTTGTAGGGCAATACAGTTTAAAAATGTCATTAATAAAATCACAATAATTATAAATGCGAAAGTTTGTGTGTATGTGTGTATATTTGTTGCTTTTTTACGCTGCAACGGATGGATGCAGCATATAGATAGTTTATAACATATGATACTTTTTATCCCGATATTCCCACGGGAACGGGAACCACGCGGGTGAAACTGCGAGCGGCTGCCAGTAAATAATAATAAAAAAACTTTATTTGCATAGAACATGGTATTAAAAGGTAGTTATCAATCTTATTCCAAGTGCACAAAGTTTCGGTGGCAACATAGCTGCCATTGCCTTCGAAAGGGTTGAGTTTGCCTTCTGGGTCTTATTTTGTGATAACGTCCAGAGTTTGCTTGCCGAGGTCTCGGCTGATAACCTGGCTATTGGTGGTTATCTGAAGGTACTGATACCACGCGAACCCTCCCCGTTTCGGGTTTAATGCAATCTTTATCGGAGTTGCGTTGGCGAACATTATTTAATCTGTGGTTGGAGGCGTGACAGTAGTGTCTGTAGCGGAGAAAAGAAAATATACATAAACACATAGAACGAACGAACGAACGAACGAACGAATGAATGAATGAAAGATTATTTGACTAAAAGACACTAGACAAAATTTAAAACGACATAATTACAACTTATCCGATCCGAATCCTCGGAAAATCTAGTAAAGATCGAGGACACGCATTAGTGCGTAATGCGATTCCCTCTAGATCGAAAACCTCTGATGGTGCTCCGTTTTACACGGTTTGAGGAACGCTGAAAATGCCTATTCAAAGTGATAGAGGAGAGGCTTATACCCAGCAGTCGTTGCTTACGGACATTAAGATGATGATGATGATTCAAAGTGGCTTGTCAATTAAGTTAATATTATTAAAGAAAATTTGTGTTTAAATCTATATCTATACTACGAGTATAATATTATAAAGAGGAAACCTTTGTATTTTTGTATGTATGTTTGCAACGAATAAATTCAAAAACTACTGGAGCGATTTAAAAAATTCTTTCACCATTAGAATGCTACATTAGCGCTGAGTAACATAGGCTATATTAAAAAAGTCCGCCGTGTCAGCTAGTACAACATATACCTACTGCTTTACCACAAAACAATGGCTTAAGTTTGACAATGCTCAAAACAGATGCACTAAACTTCATACTTTTTTTTAATATATATTTTTACGGGTAAGCACAGTGCCTTGATCTCTCCTGATGATAAGTGATGATAAGGCCAATGATGGGAGCGCACTTCAACCGGGATCCTCAACTAGTGAGGCACTTGGCTATCTTATCTCTAGCTGCCGGAACACAACAATACTACAAACATTGGTGTAATGGCGACAGATTTAGATAAAAAGGGGGGTAGCTAGCCAGGCGGACAAACAAGCCCTACCACCAACCAAACCGAGTACACAAACATGTTCTCCGCTGGGAATCGAACCCGGGACCTCTGGGTCTAAACCGGCGGGCTTAGCCACTAGACCACAGAGACTTTAACCTAATATTATTAAACAGAAACACAATATTTTAAACACGTATTTAGCCATTGTTAAACTTTAAACACTGTTTTGTAGTACAGGGGCTAATATTCTTGACTTTAAATATTATATGATAATATGTGATATCAGTTTGTCTTAGTTTGTCGCCAGGAGGCACTGCTTCGATGCCACGAAAATTCTCGTTTTCGTTAACGCGATCTAATGGCAAATACAACTCGCATTAGGCACTGAAGACGTTTACTATGCCTTCTACGTTTACACGATAACTAATCCGTCCCTAAGTATCAGCAATTTAGCGTCAATAAAACTATAAACATCCAATAATTCCCAAAATAGTTTTAACATATCACCGATATTAAGTAATTCGTAGAACACTTTTATTGTTTCTCAAAAAAAGCTTCGACAAAAAAGGTGCTATAAGGAAATATGATTAGCGAAGTAGCGAATTGACAGACAAAAAAAAAACACAATTAGAGTTCACACAAAAATATCTGGTTGGTCCATTTTGGCTGGCGAACGTGATTTTCCGTAACAATTAAAGTGTGAAGGACGCGATTGATTGTTTACTTTCTAAGGACCAATTACGTGACGTTCCTACTATGCTTACGTCATTGTACGTTCAAGCTTACATTCTAGGTTATCTGTGGTTTGACAACCTCCTTGGCCTCTTTGGTCGAGTGTTTAACCAGTAAAGGTTCGATTCTCAACAGGTGGTACAAAATTATGGTGCTCGGTTTGGTTACTGGTATGGCTTGTTCTATTTCTACCTGGCTAGCTATCACCATCTTATCCAAATAAGTCATCGGATGGGTGACCAAAAATGTATCATCTTGAGCTCCTGCTTCAGAAGGCATGTAAAGCCTGCATGCATCAGCAGTCTACAATTACCGCCCGCACTGAGCCCGCGCGTTCTCCCTATCCATCCAAGGAGAAGGCTCGTGCCCCAGCAGTGGGGACATACAATGAGTTGGTGGTAATATAATATGCAGATAGTATACTTACGCGAGCGACCACATTATATTGTTTACTTGAAATATCTAAATCTTTCTATTCGTTATACGATTAAGTAATAAAACCATAGATCCGTTAAAAATTACTATTCAGAAATCTTTTAATAGAACTTGCACCGGTTCTCGCCTTGAACTAGTGCGGTCACTGACTGGACGCTGACGTTGCTTGGTTTTTTTATTGGAGGCACAAATAGTTACAGAAAACTTGGCAGGCTTAAGATTGTGCTTATACAAGTAGGGTAGCGGTATGGTGGAGGCATCAATGCTCGGCAGGAACATGAGATCCACACAAGACATGTTTTTATTTTTATGTTAGTATATTTTACAAAAACACAAATGTTGAAAAAATTTTCACGAGCAGTTCCGCAACAAAATTTGCGTTAAAATTATATAAACAGAACAAAAACATTTTAGTATATTTTCTTTGGAAAACATAGCTAATCTTTCTCAAGCGTTATCCACCCAATGTTGAGTGTAGGTCTCTTCTAACACGATCCGATCCGAACCCCCCGGAGAATCTAGTAGGGCACGAGGACACGCACTAGTGCGTGATGCCGTTCCCTCTAGAAAACCTCTAACGGTGCATCACGCACTAGCGCGTATCCCCGCGCCCTACTAGATTCTCCGAGGGATTCGGATCGGATCTGCAAAAAATTGTTTGGCGAGAACGAGAACAGCTTACAGCCATACTATTTTTTAGATTTTGCTAACGTGATCGAATGTCAATTAAAACTCGCACTAGCCACCCCGTTCACTGCTCTCAACCAGCCGGAAGGGCGTACATTTTATTTGCATTAAAATAATAATGTGACAATGACATTGAGCAATGTAGACCGGCGCTCAGGCCTTGGCTTTGACCTCGAGCTGAGACCTATGTAACGCACCAATCGGGTTTGTTTAATGACACTGCAAGTCTGTGCAAGTTTAAAAAAAATGTCAAGGTAACACTAATATTATTTTAAACATCCAATAAATGTTTTTTCTTCTTCTATATTCACATTTTTTTGTCCACCTACATTAATAGGTATTTCGAGTACAAAGATATACCCCCGTTGGGAATCAAACCTGGGTCTTCTGGGTCTGAGAACGCAGGGCTAGCCACTAAACCACAGAGGCAAAAGGTAATCGTACCGTCATCGACCCGTACCGTAATGCGCCATATTGCAATTTTATTTGCAAATTTTCAAAATGTTCAAATAATTTTTAATATTGCGAACAAATTACAAAAACACAAATGTTGAAAAAATTTCCACGAGCAGGATTTGAACCTGCACCCTTCTGACATACCGGGTCAGGTGCTCTTCCAATTGAGCTATCGTGGTTCTAACCAGGCCGCCGAAATTATTCAACATTTTTTACTTTGAAAGCCAAAGGCGCCCGTTCAATGTCAGAAGGGTGCAGGTTCAAATCCTGCTCGTGGAAATTTTTTCGACATTTGTGTTTTTGCAAATTTTCAAATTTTATTTACAATGAATACCTACTTAACTAAACTAAGTTAAAGAGCTCGATGGCGCGCCCGGTCTACGATTGCTAAAGTTAAGCAACTTTCGAAAAGGCCGGTCATCGGATGGGTGACCAAAAATTTTATCATCTTGAGCTCCTCCGTGTTTCGGAAGGCACGTAAAGCGGTAAACCGGCTGCATTAGCAGTCGTTAATAACCACCAATCCGCACTGAACCCGCGTAGTGGTAGGACCCGTTCTATCTCCTACCCATCCATAGGGAAGGCTCGTGCCCCAGCAGTGGGGAAATACAATGAGCTGGTGATGATGACGATGATGAAACTAAGTTATTTCAATAGTTGACTTTAAGGAAATGATCAGTGGTCTCGAACGTCAAAGTGCAAAATCGGTAGAGTTGTCCTCAAAAATCGTTTATTTATTTTTACCTTAGATTATTACAAACTATTTTATTTATTAAATAACAACTTACAGGCTAATATATTAACTTTTTTGAATCATACCAATGTTTTTGGCCATAGCCTTGGTCGGTTACAAATCTCATCTCTGGTTACAAAGTCGTAACAATTAGAAACATTAAATAGTAGATTGTACAACAAGAGCATAAAACGAGCCATTTTACCCGAAACGTGCATATAGCCACCCTCGCCGCACCGGCTCGGGTGGGTTTTATACTCGAGTTTAGTAGCATGAGAAGTGAAAAAGACGTTTTGTATGCAACAAACCAGAGATTGACTCTGTAGACAGCCTATTTTGCTGTTTGGTTTTTATGAGATTAATGTGTACGTATATACGTTCCACGTTGGCGGATGAATGAGGGACTGATAAACCATAGACATTTATTATCTATTAAACATAAATGAAAAGGGTTGCCAAATTAAAAGTGTTAAATCGCCAAATCGGTAGAAAAATCGGGAGAATTTCCATGTATTCTCGGAAATCGTGGAAAAATCGTTGCATTTCGGTAGATATGTTATGTCGAATATTAATGTGAAATAATGGTGGATTATTAACCGTTAAGTGTTCGTGAGTGTGCAAATGAAACAAAACAGTGCAACGTCACTTTTCAAATTCTCTCAAGAAGTCCGCCCGAGGACTTGGTAAAGCCCCACATCTTTACTGAGTTACTCGAGGGGTTGGGGGTATATCATTTCTCACTTTTCATTTCTATTATCATTCATTATCTGATGATACGGGAAGGAAATATTGTTTATTTATGTATTACTTGTAAGAAAAATTACTTTGACACTGGCTAAATGTGCTAATCGCACGAAGCCATCAACTAAAGAAAAAAAAAGGTTGAACATTTATTGTAGAAATTTGTCAACTTGGATATATAGATTGACTAGCTGACCCGGCAAACGTTGTTTTGCCATAAAAAATAAAAAAAAAATTTAGGGGTGGACTACCCCTAACATTTAGGGGGATGAAAAATAGATGTTGGCCGATTCTCATAGATACCGGATAAGCACAAAAAATTTCATCAAAATCGGTCAAATTACTAAAATGGCTATTAAAAAATAAGGGTTGATCGTAGAAGGGTGAAAATTGAGGATTGTATGTATTTTTGTATGTTGTATCATAAAAAAATAGAAATTAAAAATTTTGTCTAAAAAATAAAAATAAAAATTTAGGGGTGGACTACCCCTAACATTTAGGGGGATGAAAAATAGATGTTGGTCGATTCTCATAGATACCGGATAAGCACAAAAAATTTCATCAAAATCGGTCAAGCCGTTTCGGAGGAGTATGGCGACTAAAACTGTGACACGAGAATTTTATATATTAGATGTGGCGGCGTCTGTACCAATAAGTGATAGTGCGGAATGTTAAAACTAATGTTATTTCCAGTTTTTTTTAACAATAGTATAATACCGGTTCAAACACTTCATGGGGACTTTGCTCTCATCGCCTGCGTCAGGTGTTGACCTAACAGTCTCAAGGCCGTTTATGGTAACTACGACTCTTCTATAATTTTAAATCGGTTTAAGGCGTTGACAACCATGAAACAGCGCTCACTGTTGATCTGCATACAAGCAATAAAGGATGCAAATAGGGTGTGATCCACTGCATTCAAGATTGGGAATTTGAAAAACGCTATTTATTTAAAATCTAGTTTATGTTTTATTAATATTTGTAAGACAAAATTCTTTTTTTATTAGTAGTTATGGCTAATAGGCGTACTTAAATATCATCGACGTACTTTAGTAAATGAAAAAGATAATCATGTAGGTAAATAGATTCTGTTTAGAGGTAACTGGATATTATAAATCGATGAAATTTCATAATTATGCATTTTGAAAACAGTAACATGGTTGGAAATATCGTCTATTAAAACATATATTTTGTGTACTTTTTATATAAAATGCATGCATAAGTGAAGCGCATTTCACAGTTGCCAGCGCCTTAAGAGTGTTTAGCTAGCACCGCCAATGAAAAAAACACATATCTAGTAATTAGAGATAGAAAATCAAATTATGCTCAACCAACTATTTGAATGAAGTAATTTAGCATTTTTACGGCGTTATAAGTAGTTAAAAGTGGCCGTTTTTAGCTGTAACCTCTTATTTAACTAAACCATAATGTCCATTAGGTGACGCAAAAATGCTAAATTACTTCATTCAAATAGTTTATTGAGCATAATTTGATTTACTATCTCTATTTACTAGAAATGTTTTTTTTTTCATTGTCGGCGCTAGCGTGCGGCGTAAACGCTCTTAACAGAGTTTCACACAAACTGTTATGTATCAAAGCTCAGGCACACGTTTTAACATACTAGTTATACTTATAATAGGAGGAGCTCGATGGAACAGTGGTTAACGCGCTCGGTCTGCGATTGCTGTACTTAATTAAGTAACTGTCGCAAAAGTCTGTTGTGTGATGGGTGACCACAAATGTATCATCTCGAACACCTCTGTGTTTAAGGCACGTAAAGACGTTGCTCAGCTGCATTAGCAGTCGTTACGTTAACGACCAATCCGCAATGAGTCGCTTTGAGATTAAAAAAAACAAAAGGCTATTCGAAGACTTTTCAATAGTTATACAGTTTCAGCTGAGCCCTTGATATTTATTTGGCAGGTTGTATCAAAACTGCTCATTTGAATTGTTAAGTTTGCGGAAGTATTCTTTCTCGGTACAAGGTCGCGAACTTGGAATAGGAATGTGCAGTGGTACCTACGTACTTAGTGTAACAGAATTTCCTTTTTCCTAAAACAACAAATTACATCAGCGCCTTGTGACTCTTTGTCCCTTTATAAATAAATAAACTTTCCTACACCCACCCCAATTGTCTAGCCCAAGAGAAGCTTCATTATGAAACTCGTTAATGGTTACTAGACAACGGATAAACATACTTAAAAATACATACTGATTATACATAGAAAACACCCAGACCCGAGACGAGTTAGAAAAACTATAATTTCTAAATTGACCCGACCGGGGATCGAACCCGGGACCTCAGAGATGGTGACACCATGACAACCGGTGTACAAACCACTCGACCAAGGAGGTCGTCAAATCAATCATCAATCATCACCATCACCTGTTCATTTTATACCCCCACTGCTGGGGCAAGAGCCCTACCTATATATGGGTGGAACCAGCACAAACGGGCCGAAAACCACCACGCGGGTTAAATGCGGAAGGTGGTTGTTTATAACTGCTCATGCAGCCGGGACCAACGGCTTTATGTTTTGGTCACCCATCCGATAACCGGCCTTTGCAAAACTTGCTTAACTTCAGCAATCGTAGACCAAGCGAGTTAACCACTGCGCCACACTGCGCCACACTACGCCAACGAGCTCCTCTTATTATATTATCAGACTTAATTGATTATTTATTTATTTTGAGAGAGTCAATATCTAGAAATAAACAAATATAGTAAAATATAATACATTTTGCAAAAATAATACAATAAGTGAGATTATAATAACCTAAAGTAACTAAAACTAATACAAAACTAAAATACGGCGTCAAAAAATATATTTTAATTTTTTTTTTTCAGACTTAATTAGATGGTGGTAGTCCAGTGGACTTAAAAACAAGCCCCTATCACAAACTAACTGAAACCATAATATAACTACCTAACCAATAATAAAGTTTTGCAGAGAATCAAACCCGGGGTCTTTAGGCCGAAGACCGGTGGTCTATCTAACCAATAGACCACAGAAGCAATTTGCCTTGTTGCGAAAGTCAATAGGTTTAATCGGTTCGCAAAACTACGTCTCGGACAATCATAATTGCTATAAAGAGCCGGTAAAAACGCGTCAAGGGCTTATTTAGAAGTGTCTCTCTCTATTAGTTGTTTACAAACAATCAACTATATGACTCACTATTTGGAGTTCCTGTATTGTATAATGACGTGTACATATGTATATATAATTCAAAAAAAAATTATAACATAGCTATGTTTGTTCTATTAACAAAAAAGATAATAGGTAATATTAAAAATAATTAAGTTGACTATAAAAATAGGATAAAATGTTGTTGTAATTTAGAAAACCAATCCTAACGTTGAAGGAGGAAAACCAAATCTCAGTAGCGAAACGAAAGATGGTTCGAAAGAGGCACCAACCAAAGGAGAAGATGGGAACTGGAGAGCGAGGCTTAACCTGGAAATAGAAGATCTAGTATCCGAGCCTAACATAATTCGTCGCTTTTCTGACGAAGGGACGTAACCGACAATGTTGGCGTAACTGCGCTAAAAATATCATAGTATTTCACATTTGAAGCTCTTTCCATCTGTCTAATTGACGTATTTATATCTTCTATATGTAGATCGCTGTAGAGTGGCGTATTTACGAATTTGCGAAAAAAACAATTAAACGTATGTTACTTAGGACTTTTAGTAAGATTATAAACCAGTTTATCGATTCATCCCAAGTGACGTAGGTATCTGAAATGATTATTAGTGATTTAATTATTTTAATTTAATTTAATAAAAGTCATGTATGTGTACCTTATGTCACGATAGCCCCATGACAATAAATAAGAAGTTGATTTTCTAAATAATATTTTATTTACTTGTTTGTTAAATACAATACCGACGTATCTGTTAGTTGATACCATACCTGACAAAAACAAAGTTCTATCGGAGTGACGTATCTGTGTCGTAGCTGTTTTTAACATTTCTATTTAAATAAATATGTACTTTTGAAATATGTATTTAATGTAATTGGAAAGATCATAGAAATATGTACTTTATAACAAAGCTTTATTTATTTGATCGTTCTGCCACCGAAAGTATTAATTACGAAATTGAAAAAGCTTCTCCTGAATAATTTAGTAAATGTCAGATACACCCCTTCGTCAGAAAAGCGACAAATTGGGAATAAAATTTTCCCGACTTTGCTAGCTAGGACACGAGGAAAGAATGGGAGAGGATCGAGCTGCCAAAAAAGCGTATCTGGAGCAGCCAACTGAGCGTCGGTCGCCCGGTAGGCCGGCCGAGATATCGTTGGCAGGGTTTTCAAAATTCAAAATCATTTATTCAGTTTAGGCTACAAGTAGCTTTTGTGAATGCCACTATGCCATAGTGAAGTCGCCAAGGACCTGAAGGAGATCAACATGCCTGAATGGTCGGAACTGGCACAAGACGTAACAAAATGGCGTACTTTAACATCTCGGTGGCCAAGACCCACTTCGGGTCGCTGAGGTCGGTGATCAAAAATCTATCATCGCGAGATTTGTGCTACGAAGGCACATAAAGCCGTTGGTCCCGGCTGCATTAGCAATCGTGAGCAACCACCAATAGGCCCGTAATATTGGTGGTTTATGACCTGTTCTGCCTTTGTGGTTTCCATTCCACCTATGGGGAAGGCTTGTGCCCCAGCAGTGGATATAAAATGAGCTGGTGATGATGAAGAAGATATCCAGGAGAGAAACAGGGCATAGAAGCATACAGGGATGGAACTTGATGATTGCCGTCATGGTTCGCATAGGCCCAAGACACTGTACTTGTAGAACAAGAGTACGAACACCCGGTTAACACGCGCTCTAACCACAGACATGTACCTGGGCGCTTCTCCCCACCCCCACGACCCGATCGACCCGAGCCAAGGGGGCGTCTCAATTAGGCTTTCAACATTAGCGTATCCATTATTATCTATATTTAAACTAATATCTTAAGAAATTATTATTATTATAATATTTCGATCATCAATTTTGGGAGTTAGTTTATCTATACATTATTTTAAAGTTTTGTGAATCGTCTTTATTTCGATTGATTAATAAAATATGAATTAACTAAACCAACTTCAATTACGGTTTTTCTTTACAAAAATATTTAAAACTTTTTCCGGCGTGACCTTTTCCTTGATGAAGGTACTTATTTTCTATATGGTGAAGAGTAGTGCTTGAAAACCTCTCTTCTCCCATGGTAGACCTCAGCCACGTCTTAATTCTCCGCTTTGCTGAAAAGCTCCGTGGAGCTGAGCTGACTGGAATTACAATTGCAGCTTGGATCAATTTATACTTAGTATGTTGTGTATTTAATTATGTTTGTGACTTGAAAGTAACTAAATGGAAATTGTTTGTAGACTATGTTTTTGATTGAAATGGTTTTTGTGTGTGTAAGTCTCTAGCCTAGAATTTCGAATCGGTAACCCAACAATTCTAGGGTAGGCCCGGCTCTCTCCCCCCCATGGCTTTCAATCAGGCGGGCTGTATGTTTGTTTGTCGGCTCATTAACACCTTGACTGCCAGTGTATCAATTTTGCACACGCCAGTTAACACAAGCGTGTGCAAAAATGATACACTGCGCCCATTTTTTTCAAAGCGCTGTGTATCGCTAATGCACACGCTTTTCATATATTTAGTATCAAGAAAATAAAGCTCTGGCCTGGACGAATCTTATGGTGTATTTGGGTTGGCGTTACGACATATACTTAAAAATATAGCGACAGAGTTAGTAGGTGATTGAAAAAAAAAGGACATCTATGCTTGGCGGTTAACGTGTTAACATAAAAATAACTATATACAAACAGAACCATAACAGTACGCTCAAATTGTTTCCGCGAACAATTAAGACGTCATATCGATAGGTGACAAACAAATCGAGTAAATACATAAAAAAGCGGGCGTCCTGCTCACGTGACGCGGTGCCAGTCATTAGGTAAGTATATAACGTTATGTACAACGATGGAGGTCGCCTGTTAGATAGTAGATACTCGTAATGTTTAAACATTTGTATATTATTGATTACGAGTAAATGTAACAATAGGAAAGAGGACATCTATTATATAAATAGTTAGAAGGTTTATGTGCAGTCACACAGCACATATAAAGTAAAAAGTAAATAGCCTATGTACTGACTTACAACTGGGCAAGTCTCCATCAATGAAACAATCCATATAGCTAAAAAAAAAAACGCAAATTTTGTTCGCAACAAAATTTTCGTTAAAAATTATTTGAACATTTTATAAATAGCTTGCTTACTTCTTAACTGATCTTTAATACTTGTAAAAATATTATAATCGGATGTTAGTGACGGTAGTTGTTGACATTGAATGGGCGCCTTTGGCTTTCAAAGTAAAAAGTGTTGAATAATTTCGGCGGGCTGGTTAGAACCACGATAGCTCAATTGGAAGAGCACCTGACCCGGAATGTCAGAAGGGTGCAGGTTCAAATCCTGCTCGTGGAAATTTTTTCAACATTTGTGTTTTTGTAATTTGTACGCAACAAATTTTGCGTTAAAAATTATTTGAACATTTTATTTAATCGATATAGCTACAATTGATGGGTACTGGCTTAATCACCACGCTTGCCAAATGCGGGTTGGTGAACACAAACCCGGGCTATGTATCGGATAATCTGAAACACGCTTTGTCTGACCCAGGAGTCGAAACCAGCACATCTGGGTTTCAGGGACGAGTAAATTTTGTAAAAAATGTTAAGATATGATGAATATGAAGTAGTTGTTTATAAAGTCAACGTTAAAGTATTTTTTTTATTTAAAAGAAAAGTCCTTTTGATTTATCCAAACATTTTTAACCTACTGCTATATAGGACGTCTATTTTTTAGCTGTGGTTATATGTATTGAAGGGGAGCTCGATGGCGCAGTGGTTAACGCGCCCGGTCTGCGAGTGCTGCGGTTAAGCAACATTCGCAAAGGCCGGTCATCGGATGGGTGATCAAAAATTTATCATCTCGAGCTCCTCCGTGGTTCGGAAGACACGTTAAACCTTTGGTCCCGGCTGTATCAGCAATCGTTAACAACCACCAATCCGCCCGCGTGGTGGTTTAAGGCCCGTTTTCCCTATCCATCTATAGGGAAGGCTCGTGCCCCAGCAGTGGGGACATAAATGAGCTGATGATGATAATGATGATGATATGTATTGAATAAGGCTCACTTTGGCTAAAACAGATAATGTTTACTCAGTTTTAATGGATCGGGTGTATCCACGACAGTGTAATTTGTACCTATTGCACCTGGCCCAAATTTCCAAAGGGGCGTGGGTTCAAATCATAACATTATAAATAGGTACATAGCTTATTATGTAGTTTTAATTGTGGATAGATAATAATATATTTTTATGGGCTCCATTAATTAGATTTTTTAAAATGCAATCATTAAATGATCTGTTTGTAATTGCGTTGTTGATACCGATTTGGGACGCGTGACGCACTGCTGGCGTGATAGTGATGCAATAACTGGGATTCGAATCAACGCGTGCACAATTGCACATGTATGTGTTTCCTTCCTGAATGTAGATTAAAAAAAGGCATTTGACCTAGTACAGTCAATGACATGACAAAAGTCAATGATCAAAACAAGATATCAAATTTTTACTTTTATTTGTAAGTGCTGATTGCTACACTTAAGCTGAATTAAATATTTATAAAAAATTAAATGCCTGTCCGACCTTGGAATCGAAGGATACGAACCTGGGTTTTCCGCAATCCGGGCGGCTGCACTGATCAATATGCGACCGGGAAGGCTGACGTAAGCACTGTTTTTCACTGCTTTGATTTTTGATGGCTTTTTAGCGACTGCAGTGCCATCTATCCAACGGTTATTGCAACCGATTGGCTATGCAGATTCATCTTTACAGATGAAATACCACAAGTTTTATAACACAACGCTATACTTAGTAAATTTTTACTTTTTATTTTTTTAAGTGCTAATGACACTTAAGCTGAATTTTAAATATTTATTTTACAAGAATACCAGTTATTTTTAATATAAAAATTGTTAATAACGCACTATTAACGCATTCATAACAGCCGCGTACACAGGCAACAAAACAGTATGGGTTTGAAAAGCTCCAATCACTCCAACAGGTATTTCTAATTTAAATTATTTTTAAGTCATTGTAAACTTGTATAATTTGGTAACGGTAATTTTGTAAATGTCGCTACTTCTATATAAAGCCACGATTCTTGCGCCCGTTCTTCTGCGCAGCTAAAAAATATTATGAGACGATTCAAAAGCGCTTATCTAATAAGTTTACTTGAATAAAGATTCATTTCATTTCATTTCGTTAATACAGAAAGCTTTGCTAGTATTAAAGCATAGGTTCTAGTTAGAAGTCTAGAATAGTTATTAATTAACCAAGATTTGTCGCATTCAATCCGAGAATCTATCTCTCAATTATTCTTTTATTAAATAACAAAAATAATAGGGATACAATTGTTGGCATGACTTGCTGATTGTGTCCCTTTGTTATCGTCCGGCACATCATGCCACTGACCGCTCCATTCCCGCTAGAAATAATGCATGCGCATGCGCAGTGCAGTACGGTTTTTTGGAAAGAGTTTGCTGTTTGCCTTAAAAAACGGCATTTCCGAAACTTTCTACTCTTTTACTACAAAACAGTGTTTAAAGTTAAACAATGGCTAAACGTATTTTTAAATTGTATCTCTGTCTAATAGTACTTATTAGCTAAAAAGTGACAGCATCTGTTTTGAGCATTGTCTAACTTTAGCCATAATTTTCTGGTAAAACAAAATTAGTGTGTGTCCCTGTTCCCATACTAGATTCTCCGAGGGGTTCTGATCGGATTGCAGTGCAGCACGGATCCACGAGTCCACAATCACGCTCACATTGTAACGCCTGTAAGCTCATTTTGCGTGGAACGGAATGCATCCGATAAAAAATATAATTACTTATGGACAATTATCGCCGGCAATATGAATTCGAAATTGAAATCATTATACGAATTTAATTGAATATGATTTGTAATAATTAATGATCATTTTAGGGAAAAAAAAAAATTTTTCTAAAGACCTAGAAGAAATTCGATCGATGATGAAAACTTCGGTTCCACCCAGTTTTTGTCGTTTCCAGCAAAGTTAACGTTTATCATATTAATTAACCGCTACAACTTTCTTTAAGATTTTTCCTTGCGTCCGCATAAAGATATATTATTATTAAACGTTTGTTTTCATTGAAACAATCAACTAATGTTTAATTTATTAATATACATTAAACTCATATTTGACGTACTCTAAGTTTCATTATCAAGTTCGCAAACGAAGTAGTGTGTACATACATTAAACGGCTTAATGCTGTGTTACGTATGTTTGTCTGTCACTGGCGTTACACTTTATAAATAACTATAGGGTCATGTCACAAAAAAGAAGACTGCAGAAGGTAAGGTGCGACTGTTGCGACAAAAATTAAGGCGACATACTGAAACTTTCGGCGAATAGTTTAAGACTCAAAAAAACACCACAAAAAAACACTATGGTTATTTGAACCATAGTGTTTTTTTGTAATTTGTACAACAGAATTACTTAATTGATATGCTTGGAAACCAGTTAAATATATTGATAACATCAATATTCGTTATTTAATAGCTGCATATTTTAATAACTAAAACCAATAATAATAAAAAAAGATTTTTATTTTTATTTTTTTTAATTTGCGGTTTCAATTGTCGCAGGCGCTACGTATTTTTGACCTTATGACATTCAAAAAGGCTGATCCTTACGGGCGGCTTTTTTAAATGTTCAAAAAGCAAGGTGTCGTCTTAAGGAGAACCAAAAGGTAAGCTTAATACATATCGCGCTCGAGCAACGCACACATAGACCCTCTCTCGGACACTGACGTCGGAACAGCTCAGCAGGCTTATTACCAGTGATCGGAATAGGTAGAGCTATTTTGGTTCATTGACCGCAAACGTATATGTTAATATGGATATACCCCGGGATTTCGACTACAATACCGGGATTTTAAAAACAAAAAATAAATGAATGAAGGTAACAGAAAAATGTAATAGATCATGTAACGGATTCCACTGGTGATTGTTTCGGAAATGTCGCGTACTTCACTGTGGTTTCATCCTTATACCTCATTGTAAGCATCGCGCGATGTGTGGCTTCGTAAGAATTGTCAAGCTTTTAGTTAAGTAACTTCCAACTCAAATGAAATCCCGGGATTAATTTTGAAACTGCGGGACGTAGGGCATGTCCATATTATTACATCGTATTACATTTCGTATAAAAGTACCAAAAATAGCTCTACCTATTCCGATCTCTGCTTATTACCGAAAAAAGCAACCAGTTGTTAATTGCAACGGACCGAACGATTTGTGTCCGCAATACCATTTTATCAACCGCAACTAGAGCAGTCGCGTTGCAATTGTACAATTAACATCTGATTGCTTTTTTCGGTACCTAATAAACCTGCCGGACGTCCGAGCACAGCTGCTGCGAGATTCAATGTCCGCGAGAGTTTGTCTATGTGTGCGTTGCTAGAGTGCGTTTGTATGAAGCTTACGTTTTGCTGTCTCTTTATTTTGTAGTTGCGAGGCGTTGCGAGATTCCGTCGCTGTGGAGGGGTATATAAGTGAGTTGCTCGATCGCGTCATTATGAAGCTCACCTTCTGCAGTCTCCTTGCTTTTGGTCGTGTTATCTGTTCCCCTCTTCATTTATAAATAAGTGACGTAAGTTTTTTAACAAAAAAATCGCAAATTTTGCTTGTTAACAAATAACAACACATTGTTTAATAGTGTATGTGGGAAAGTTTTCTGTATTCTTGGCACATGTAGGTAAATAATTAACATACCGTAGGCTTATTCCTATCTAGTCACTTCTGTATAAATAAAAATATATTTGCGTTGCTACTATAGTCAAGCAAGAGCTTAACCCGTCATACTCGTATGTAATATACAACTTGTCGGGGCAATAAACGAAAGGATTAGAAGAAGCGAATTTATAGATAATTATTATTAAATATAGAATAAATAATATTATCATCATACAATTTTTTTAATGACTAAATCCCAATTAAATTTAAATTAATTACTGTTAAGATGATGACAGTGTTTGTTAGTTTTTCATTTTCAGATGAGATGTTGAATGAAAGGTTTGAGATCGCCATTGTCTACTTATCTCTGCAGTATGTAAAAAACCCTGTCTGATCCGTTATGGTGTTTTTAGGTATCGAGATTCAGTTCTATTTCCGTAAACATAAAAAAATAAGTGTCATTTTTTTTCCCAAATGACAAAACTTACATGGCAATACTTTTGTCGGCACTTCGGTAGGTAGGACCTTTGGCGACGCCGCCATTGATGGAAAGTATGGTCACATTTATAATATTAACTAGAATTTGGGGTAATTTGAGCAATTTCGGTACAAAAAACTTTAGATTTAAGTTACGAAAACTCTTTTCGTAACTTCATATTCACTGAGAGATAGAATCAACAAAATTTCACTACCGATGTCAAAATTGGCCAACACCAGGGGATGCTTCAAGTACGCCGCCGCCAAAATTTGGAACGACTTACCGCCGCCTATCAGTTCTACACTTTCTCGCTCACTACCAACCTTTAGGCGTAAATGCCGACATTGGCTACTTTATAAGCAATCCCTGGCATCGGCTTTAAAATATGTCTATCATTGATATGATAAGCCGCCCGGCTCCTGTTTGTAATAAGTGGTTTTTTGTGTACATGTGTATTTTTTTAATGTGTAATATCGTATGCTGTCCGCGTCTTTTATAAATAAGTAATATACTCACCAATTATTTTATTGTTATTGGTTTTGGCACAATAGCAGAGGCTGCGGGTCCCCTGCAGCCACTGAGTCATAGACCTTTTTGTCTAAACGTCAAGTTATGTTGGTCAATGTGCGTTGTATTTTTATTTTATTTTACTGTGTTTGAGACAAATAAGCAATTTTTTTTTCTCGTGAATAATATTTGTTTATTATTTTTTTTGTTATTGATATTTCTATCAGGGTTTTTATAAAATTCTCGTGTCACAATGTTAGTTGCCATACTCTTCCGAAACGGCTTGATTGGTATGAGAATAGGTCGTAAAGTATATTCCATAGCGCTGGGTGATTAAGGTGTCCCCCCCTATCCTGAAAAAATAATATGGTAGAACAACAAAATTCAAAATTCAAAATCATTTATTCAATTTAGTCAAATTCATTCATTCATATTCAGTTAGTTATCAAAAAGTATTAAAAAGCACGCTCTGAAATTTTTATACTATATCTATGTGTTTACTTCAAAGTTTGTTAGTTCGGTATTTTCTAACAGTATTTTTAAAAATATTATCATCTAGGTATATAACTGCAAATTATTGATATGTCAAGTGACCGACAACAAAAAAATATAAAAACAAACATTATTATCAAAATACTCGATTCTATCGTAAAAATCTATATTCGCACATCGTCGAGTTGACCTCGTATCGTACAATAGAATTCTGGCAAAACAACCAGCTTCGTTACGTAAGCTAATCGAGCGTTTCGTCAGCTTGTCGCCCCTATAAATATTCCAGAAAGAAAGCTCATTCAATATCCAATCAAGTACTAACATTATGGCAAAACCATTTAAGTAAGTGTGACGCTCTATTTATTTTTGGCCCTGTTCATCCTCCTTACTGGTATACGAGAACCCCTGAAGCACGCCAAGTTATTTGGCAGTTCTCGTCCCCCAAAGCGTATGAAAATATATCCTCCTCCATTAACCTTGTTGAGTTCAATGCCAAGAAGACACAAGTATGCGCATTCACGGCAAAAAAGTCGCTATTCCTATCCCTTCCCTCTCTTCAAGCCACAGACCCTGATCCATGCTTCAAGCAAATCACTCGTCCTGCAGAGTATTAACATGCTCAGTATGGAGATTTGCTGCGATAAAAACAGCGTCACGTAAACTCGGTGTTCTGAACAGGGTGCGGCGATTCTTCACGCCAAATCAGTTATGCCTTTAGTATACAGGTGAGGTCTTGCGTGGAGTTTTTACTCGCACCACTGGGACGGTTCCGCAAAGTACCATCTCGATGCCTTGGACAGATTGCAGCGGCGCGCTATACGCAGAGGTCACTAATGCTCTCGAGCCCCTGCAATTGCGTAGAGATGTACCGTCACTCAGCGTCCTCTATCTCGGAGAGTGCTCTGAAGAACTCTTTGAATTTATCCCACTTTCTCCCTTCCTCCATAGGAGTACGCGTGCGTCTCGAACATTCCATCGCGCACAAAGAAATTTGGTGACTCGTTTCCTTGTCGCACTTCCAAAAGATGGAATAGTCTATCAGCATACGTTTTCCCTCCTTCCTATGACATGGGGTCCTTCAAACGAGGCGTGAAGACACAGCTTGTGGGCCGGCAGGGTGATGGTGTTTCCACTTAACATCAGGTGGAGTGGAGTCATTTGCCGAGCTAAGTATAAAAAATAAAAAAATATTATGATCCTTAAAATCAAAGAAGTTTCACGCCATCTTTAACTCATGCGGCACAGCTGGCACAACTTTGGCTGGATGAATCTAGATTCTGTCTGCACTTACACCCACAAGGCAACCCTCCGGTTTCATTGCCAAGTCTTCGAAGGCAGAGATGATAATATACTATGCGTGTGTAAAGCAACCGAGACTCCTTGCTCGGGCATACTTACTGACAGCCGCCGTGGCCTGCGTTCAAACGTAGAAGAAGAAAAAGATGGAAGAGAAAAAGAAGAACATCGCGGACTCTGTGGCGGGCCGCGACGACGAATAGATTTAACAATCTATTCATAATAACTTATCACATGTTAAAAAGTAATATAAGTACTTGAAGCTATAAAGCATTATTATTCTGTAAAACCCCCGGTACCTTAAGTAACGACCCAGTGGGTTGTTACAGTACACACAAACGTACAGACAGGCGAGGAGCTCGATGGCGCATTGGTTAACGCGCCCGGTCTGCGATTGCTAAGGGTAAGCAACGTTTGCAAAGGTCGGTCATAAGATGGATAACCACAAATATATTATCGCAAGCTCCTCCGTAAAAAACGTTGTTAATAACCACTAATGGCTGGGCCCGCGTGCAGGTTTATGGCCCGTGAAAGCTCGTGCCCCAGCAGTGTGGACATAAAATGAGTTGAAATCCTTGGCTCAGCTAACTTTTAAAGATGATAAAGTAGAATGAAACATACTGTGTAGCACCTATACTGTGTAACAACATGACGTTAAAAAGAATAGGTGTGTCTGCGCGTCGTAAAGCTAAATGCGAAGTTTAGATGGAACGATGAAAACGTGGAAAGAAATACAAACAAAACTTACAATTAGAGCTATTAATAAATTCCGGTAAAGCTCGATGGCGCAGTTGGCCTGCCACGGTGTGATCTTGAAAGTTAAGCAAATTTTACAATGTCGGGTCATCGGATGGGTGATAGGTATAACAAAAATATCTCGAGCTCCTCCATGCTTCGCAAGGTATTATTGGTCCCGGTCGTTGTTGTAAGGTGGCAAGCTTTAAAACCCACCAACCCCTACTTGCCCTTGTTATGGCCCGACCTCCTCATGTTGGAAGGGCTGAGTCCAGCAGTTGATTTTAAAACAAAAATGTGCGTCTTACAAAACTGTTTTCCTACATTTTACGTGAACTTTAAATGTCTCTTAGTATTTTGATCGTAATTTGCTTTACTCATATTTTATTTTTGCATCTTTTATAGGTATTCTAGTGGCCCGCCCCGGCTTCGCACAGGTGTACTTTTATTTTTAAACATTTCTCTTTTTTTTAAATATCTATGTTATTCAGCACTAATGTAGTATTCTAATGGTGAAAGAATTTTTTGATTCGGTCCAGTAGTTTTTGAGTTTATTCGTTGCAAACATACAGAAATACATACAAAGCTTTCCTCTTTATAATAATAGGGTCTTACAAATAAACAAAGAATAAGGTCCGAATAGCTATTTCGTGTTTTGTCTCTTTAACTCTAATTTGAAATGACGTTTACATGACAGGAACAAAACACAGAATAAATATTCGGACCTTATTCTTTGTTTATCTTAGTATAGAAATATAGATTACGCAAACCAACAAACATTCAAAATATTAATCACAAAGAGGCTCTATGAGCAATAACTGATTGTTGCGTTTAATAAAAATATTTACGTTTTTGGCTAAAATATCTTCATCATCATCATCAGCAGCCGGGACCGACAGCTGGGTTGTACCCATACGGAGCACGGAGGAGCTCGAGATGATACATTTTTGATAAGTTTCATTTCAATGCGCAGGCCCCTCTTTACCATTGGGCACTCTGGGCAAGTGCCCAGGCCGCAATCGATAGGGCCCCCTTGTTCCTGCCAGACCACTAACCGATAACCGATATAACCGATAAATAATTTTGTTTTGCGAAACAAGAACTACTAACTCATTGACTTCTTTTACTTTTTAATTCAAATAAACCAGGGGCCTAACACTGGCAACTCTATCTGGCTGCAAATAAATAAAAATACCAGTGGAATAAATATAGAGTTTTGCTTATCTTCCTTTTCCCTGTTTTACTAGAATCTAGCGTACCATAAGGACCCCATCATCCGTAAGTTCTCAGGGCCTCCAATAGGTTAAAGTCGGCCCTGAGTGTTATCGTAAACTTTAAAAAAATAGTAGGTAGATAATTTGGAAGAGGCAACAACAACAATGCGCAATCGACTAAGATAATAATCTATACTAATATTATAAAGAGGAAACCTTTGTATTTTTGTATGTATGTATGTTTGCAACGAATAAACTCAAAAAGTACTGGACCGATTTAAAAAATTCTTTCACCATTAGAATGCTACATTAGCGCTGAGTAACATAGGCTATATTAAAAAAGAATATTAAATAAAATACTAAAAATGACATTAATTTTCCAATATAAATGATTTGTTTATTTGTTGTCATGGAAACCATTGATATATATTTAACTCAATGATGGAAACTGTCAAAGCGGTACGAAGTCCGCCGTGTCAGCTAGTATTTAATAAAACAAACATGTTATTTAAAATCATCACGAAAATTACAACTCGTGACAGTTAGATAGTAGATCTAACATGGGACAGACAACACATTCATCTTAATACATAATATTAGAAAGAGGTATTAAGATCTATAGAATTCAGAAATAATAAAAGATAAGTACAGCATGTGTTTACATAAAATGGTGCTGCTGTAATTTTTTTATCTGTATTTGGCGGGTAAATACCACTTGACATCTGTAGTAAATACTTTTAATACGAGGTAGGTACACCTCTAGAGGAAATGTAATTTATTATTTTTCCTAAATTAAAATTAATGCTGTTCAAATATAGCATCTATATCAAAATTATTAATGTTTTACATCTAGTAAAAGTCATAAATGGTATGTACCTCTCAATGCTTCGTTACTTTCTCGCATCCAAAGTGTTTATTTACCACTTCATCACAACACATTACACAAAGAATAACACTTCACAAATGTATTTTAAAAATGTAGACACTAGCACTTTCTATATATTAAAAAAAGTAAACACCAGTCAATGGATGATGGTTTTGAAATGACCGGTCAGCTCTAGGGAACAGTGAAGGTTTGCTAGTGATGTGCGCGTGATTATCGATATAGGAACTAGGGATCCAAGGTTACACTTTCACAATGAGTACCTAAACTACGATAATTTTAGAAAAAAATGAAAAAAATGCTATATAAGGAATAGGTACCTAAGTTACATTTTTTGGAAGTACGGTTTTTACTTTTTACTTCTAATCATTTTATAAATATCGTTGCCTCTATAAACTGTAGGATATATCTTAAAAGCGCATAAATAAATTTACATCTTATGTCAGTAAAACATGCCCGTAGTTTCTTATAACGTCACGTGTGAACGGATTATAATATCAGTGTCATCTTTGTATTATTTCAAGACCATCTTATCATCAGATCTGACGCGGGCGGGATCAAAACATATTTTAAGTTACGCGCATTCAATATTTATCAGATTTGATATCTGTCAAAAATAACTTAAGGTCATGGCGGAATCAAAAACTACATTTATTGTCATATTTTAAATTACTAATCGTAAAAATTCATTAATGGTGTAATTATATCATCGACTTTGTTTAAAATCATAGATAAATTTTCAACAGCACACGTTCCTCGTCAATTTCTAGTATTTGGTTGTAAGCCAACAATTTCAATGATATTTCCTTATTGTTTTAGTTGTTACCACACGGTGCGTTTCATCTGTCCAAATTGATACTAATTAAATACTAGACACGTGTTTGTATGACAATTGCATGGGTTTTTAAGTTAAGTTGTTTTACATATTATTTTAATCTGGAACAGTATTTATCGTATGACATGTTGTCTTTGCGTGCACAAGGCCAAGGGTGAATAATTAGGTCACTTGGAGATACGCCAGATGGTAAATTTGTGTTCCATTATAAAAAACTATGCCTCTAAACTATTAAGTTTAGTAATAGGATCGTGTTCGTCGACGTAGAGGTCTTAATATAAAAATAAATAAGATATTATCATCAAGATTTATTATTGTTACAGTTATGTTCGCTCTTTATTAGTCTGGGGGCACGGCAGTGCCCCCGCCAAGTCGCGGCACGGCCGTACTATCATTTTCTCAAAACAGTTCAGGCTATTTTCGACTCCCTATAACTTAGTTGTGGGTAAAACAAGAAAGCCTGAATTTTCAATTTTCAGTAACCAAGTAGGCATTGTATAAACACTATACATTTTAAATTTCATTTAATTTGAATCAGTAGTTTAAGAAATATAACTAGTCAAAGTTTCTTAATTTTGTCAGTCGCTCACTAACTGACTGACTGACTGACTGACTGATCATTAAAACTCTAAGGCACTTCTAGCAGACATAGAAGCTTCAAGTTTAGAATACAATTAGTGTTACTACTACGCACTAAACAATCTAATTTAATATAATACACCGTGACTGGCTAGACGACGGACGCGTTAAAGGAGGTGTATAAGAAGCCGATACCTGTTCCATTAAAAAGGGTATAATTTAAACGCTCACCAGAAATAATTTTTAGATCCTAAGCCTAAGTACCAAATAAATTAAATGACAGTACAAATATTATTTTTGCTTCCTAAATGGATAAATGCTCACCAAATTTTTACACTATTATTCAAATTATTGAGGATACTAGCTGCCCTACTCCTGTAGTTTAATTATTCAAATGATTGAGGATATTAGCTGCCCTACTTCTGTAGGTCACGTGGTAGGTTAGAAATTTAAGACAAGACGCAGCGTAGCGCTTGTCTTGAATTTCGAGGTTATTTTTTTTTATTAGACAACAGAAAGCAAAAATTACCAAATTGAAACTCGAGGCATAACATATTGGTGTTATATATTTGGTGACAAAATAACATATTTGGTCTGAAAAGGTATTCATACATTTTTATTGCATTTAATAAAAATATAAATTGTATCCTTTTAATAATATTTTAGGAAACACAATTTGGTGAGCATTTATCCGTTTTGGTAAGCGTTTCGAATTTTATTGGTAGTAGAATTGATACATTTTTGGTAAATGTTTAAACAAAAGCCCATTAAAAAAGAAAAACACCACCTTAATTTTTTACTTTTTTCCTAACTGAAATGGTCTTTCTGTTTATTTACAATTTACTACGCGGGCGAGCGAAGCGACTAGCGAGTCGTTGTCCGCGTGTGCGGTTGACCTTACTCGTGCGTGTAGTACATGCGACATGCCGATAATTCCCTTTTTAAAAAACGCGTAATAACTCGCGTGTTTTAAAATTTGCTATAACCTTTAATTAAAAGGGATGTAGATAAGTTACTAGTTTACCTCCTTAAACGCGTCCGTCGACTAACCTGTCACGGTGTATATGTGTTACTTGTGAGATACATTGTGTTTTCATGCGATGGCCATGTCAATCTATTTGTTTAAATCATAAAAGATTTAAAAGATTAAGATGTTGTTAGGTTAGCTTATTACGTAATAACTTAAGACAGAAGGTTCCTTAAGTAGGTAGGGACTAAATAATAAACCGACTTGGTATTACATGGATCTCACAACTTTTTACGGTAGAAGAACTGAGTTGCGAGACTTGGATTGTTTTACAAGTTTATTTTTGATGGCTTATTATTGTTCGGAACTGTAGAAATATTATTTTGTATCTTTTAGTACATTGTTTTTTTTCAATGGCGTATATGCTGCAACAATTGATCTAATAAAATAATTAGGATAGAAAAGAATTAGTATGTCCAAGACACCGTGATAGTCGTTGAAATACAGTATAAAATAAAAATAAACAAAATTAATAAAAAAAAGTTTTTATTGTATAAAGGAGACTGACCCTTAACAACGAACCTGTCAGAAGATTGATTGATCATTACTATTAGATAGCCAATCATCGACCCATCAGACACCACATCATTATTATGTCACTTGCGCAAGCGGTTCGGACTTTCGCCGCGTTTTTTGCCACGACGCGACGCTGTTGCAGTTTGTATTTGAAATATAAACAAAAAACGTTTGTGGTATTGCTAATCTGCAAGGAGGACGCGACCTACTTCAAAGAATAAAAAACAAAGCTGGATCATTGCTCTTCATGTTGTCTATGCAATTCTGCAATAAGGAGATACACATACATCTTTGTAAGGAGGACTGGTTGGTTATGTGGTAACGGCAGAGTCTGATTGCTCAATGCGTTGGCGAAAGATTTGCGAGCCGTTGGCACAGTTGCACTGCTTCACCTCAATGAAGATTACTTTAACGCCTCGGTGGCCGAGAGGCTAAGCGCTCGGTTTCATATCTCGACGTCCGGGGTTAAAATACAAGTCGGGAAAATGTGTTTTGTATTTTTCGTTCGGGTTTGTGATCACTAGGGACCGGATTATACGAGTATGCAACATAAAAAGCTTGTTATATGCATGCAAATATGCATGAAAAATGCTTGAAATATGCATGAAATATGCATGAAAATACGTAAAATATGCAAAATTAAATAATAAGTTTTAGGAGTCCAGAAAAAGAAAAAAGTAATTTTAATATTTTTATTTCAAAATCAGCATACAAATAAATTATCTATTGATAGACTTTAATAGGTGAAGTAACATAGCATTATATTACTTTACAAATTTTTCATATTTTTGTAAACGTAAACAATCAAGTATTGTTCCAAATGTTCAGTAGTAAGATTGTGTCGTCGATCAATCAATATATATTTATAAGTGGAAAAGGATCGCTGCAAATATTTTGAGGATAAATTCAACAACATGCTTATATAAACTATTTTTATAAAAAAACTTGAAAATTTTATACGCTAGTTTTCAAAAAACGTCAAAAGTAAAATAAAGCACTTTCGGTAGTTTCCGTTCAAAGGAGCCGAAACAGAGAGGCCGCTCTTAAAAATATTACAATTTTTGTGTCAGGAAAAGTAAAACTAACTGTAAAAGTAACTAGGTAGCCTGATTTTTTTTTAAATGCTAGCGCCTTATTTCTCTGTTATAATTAGATGTTTTGTCAAAATATTTGTAGTTGATAAAATGTGACCTTATATAGATGTAGTGCTACAGTAGTAGGAGTTTAATTCGCGCCCGGTCTGCAACTACTAAGGTTAAGCAACTTACGCAAAAACCGATCATCGGATGGGTAACTTATATTTTATCATCTCGAGCTTCTCCGCTCTTCGGAAGACACGTAAAGCCGTTGGTCCCGACTGCATTAGCAGTCAACGACAACCGCCAACTGGGTCCGTGTGATGGTTTATAGCGCTCTCCCTATCCATCCAAACGGAAGACTCGTTCCCCAGCAGTGGGGACATAAAATGGTTATGTGTTTATCTGATAGATGTAGTAACCAGTTATCAATAGGTTGTATTGATACTTACGTAAACTGCATTCTGAGCTAGAACGAGTTATTGTGACACACTTATTGTGCTACTTATCTATCACATACTTACTGCACATTTTGGAGGTCGAATCATCTATAATTAGACCAAGAATTTACCTCAAGACCACTTATAGCTCTATAACATGTCTAGACTCTTGAGTTACTGTATTTATTGCTTTTTGTCCGTGGAAGTAGCCTTGATTAATATGTGATTTAAATAAGACATCATCGTGAGCTTATTATGTAGCTAATATGGTGGACTTAAAGAAAGGCTTCTCTAGAACACCAACTAAACACAGTATGAAGGCAATACACTGCTGTTTAGCAGCGGAAAGATTCAAATTCAAGAATCATTCGTTGGATTTAGAGATTTTGTACCAGGCAATTTGTTATGGCGACATAGTTATTTGTTATACAAAAGTGCAAAGTTGTTTTTTAACCGCGTGCTCAATTTTGATGACCGAGCAAGCGAAGGATTCTAAAATTGAATCACGAGCGCAGCGAGTGATTCAAAAATTAGAATCCTGAGCGTTAGCGAGGGAATCAAAAGAGCACCAGGTGAAAAATCTTTGCACTCGAGTGCAACACCTAACTTTTCATCCCACCTCAGCGAGGAAATGACTAAATGCAAAAAAAAACATTTACAATCACAAGATACTTTTATTTCAGTTTAGGTATTAACTACTACATTATGAAAGGTAAGTATTATAGAATAATCTTCAAATTATAACAAACAATACTTAGGTATAATTAAGAAAAATTGAAAGTAACGTTGCTACAGTTACTAAGTGTAATGTTTTTGTTAGGTACTGTAATGTTGGTGTTAGTAACTTGTGTACTGTAACACCTCGCTGGGTCGTTACTTAAGGAACGGGGGGTTGTATCGAATAATAATGCTTTATAGATTTATAATTTTTATAATAATATATTTATATAACTTTCAACATGAAATAATAACAATCAATTCGTCGTCGCGACCCGTCACCGAGTCCGCGATGTTCTTCTTTTTTCTCTTCTACTATATTTTAATGCAGGCCACGGCGGCTGCCAGTAAGTATGCCCGAGCAAGGAGTCTCGGTTGCTACAGTACTGATAAATTGGGCACCATGGAGGTAGAAGCAAATAGGTTTAATGATGTTTTGAATTCACAAACTTAGTGCACACGATGTTCTAAATTCAATTTACTTTATCCTCTAGGGGATAAAAACGGCTTTTGCACTCAGATATCGAAGAGCAAAAATACTCTTTCCGAGATGGGGGTTGAAAAAGTTATTTTCTGATTTTTATACAGATACGGTGTGAAGAAAAGCTTTTGTTTTATACCCTTTTCCAACACAATGCGCGTGGATGATCGTGTGAATTTTGTTTGGCATATAAATGAAACAACTTTTACGGACCTACTCGCGTTTATTTTGTTTTGCACATTATTTAATGTTTATCCTGACGTTTCGGATCCTTTGCAGGGTCCGTGGTCACAGGGAGACTGAGGTGTTGGTCATCTCATAATTAGTTAGTAGCTTGTATACCCTCATTTAATTTAATCGGGTGCGTTCCGTTTTACGCAGAAAGAGCTTACAGTATCTTTTGGTCTGGCAGTATGGTGTTGGGGCTGGGATTTAATATTTTGTATGATGGGGTCCCAGGCTGGTGGTAGACTCCAACCATCTTCTCTATTAAAATTAGGATGTTTTTTAATTTCAATAGCCTCGCGTATCATCCTAGGGATGAATCGTTGTTCTCTAGCGAGTACTTGCGGTTTATCAAATCTGATGTAATGGTTGGGCCCCTCTAGGGAATGTTCGCATACTGCAGACTTATTTTCGCGCCTATGCTTGACGTTGTTAAATGTGTAGTGTTCGCGTAAACTTTAGAAAACAATATTGTTTGGCATAGTTTAGTTAAACTTCGTAATATGGAGTAGGAGTGCAGAAAGATAAAATTTATGTAGGTATACCTATGTACGTTGTAAGTATAAACAATTTATATTTTGTGAAGTATGTTTGAATTTCGACCACTGGGCGACCAAGACACGTTGGCTGCCATGAGCATCACTGGTGGGATCACGTTTTCTTCTCTGTGTGGCCATGAGCATCACCGGTGGGATCAAAAGATCATTTTTTCAGGGTATGGTTTTGGGGAATTTTTGGGGGCCAGATATAAACTGTGAATGTGACTGTAACTATGACTGACAGCCTACAGCTCCTAGGTGTAAAGCTCTCGTCCAACCTCAACTTCGGGCAGTACATCGAGTCCAAAGCAAAGACTGCAGCATAAAAAACTTGGTATTCTCTCTAAGGTCAGGCGGTACTTCTCGCCAGAACAGCTGCTCCAACTTTATCAAGCACAAGTACTATACATGAACGAACTCGATCGAAGCAGTACTCTGCTGCTACCTTTGGGATGGATCAGCCAAATATCATCTGGCTGCTTTGGACTCGATTGAAAAACGAGCTAAGAAACTCTTTGGTAAGCCTGCCCTGATAGACGCCAAGCTGCAAAGTCTAGAACATCGGCGTAGGGTGGCTCGTCTGACGGTCTTCTACAGGATTAATTTCGGGGAGTGCGCGAAGGAGTTGCACGACCTAATCCCACCATCCACTTTCCGCTATCGGAGCGCGAGGCGCCAGTCCCATCCCTATGTTGTAGATATGCCACCTTGTCGCACGAGCCGATTCGGTTCAACTTTCTTATTGCGTACAGCTAGGGAATGGAACGCGATGCCTGCGAGTGTGTTCCCTGAAAGGTATAATCTGGACCAAGAAGTCCAGAAAGACAAGGCCAGAGTGATAGGCTATTTCTAGGCAGGCATGTTCCATCCTCGACCGCACCGTCACTTAACATCAGGTGAGCTGTGGTCAAATGCCTTCCTATAACCAATAAAAATAAAAAATAATGCTATTTTGTAAAGGATATTCCATAGTTACTTACAAAAACTTAATTCTTTCGATTTTCTTGATACTTAACACCATAAGCACCTAATAAGTTGCAACTAAAATTGGTAAACAATCATCACAGCAAACCATTATTTAAGTGGCCCTGCCAAGTTTCTCGCGTCACATACAAGGGGTTTGTTTTTGTTTAGTTAATTTTCAACCTCTGACATGTAGGTAATCTAATCATAATTATAACATAAATAAAATTATATAAACAAATAACACAATTCAAACACGTGTCATATGTTTTGTCTAATATTATTTGGAACTGAGTGAGTATAGCTTGTGCGTAACGTTAATGTGCTACCGGTGATGCTTATGGCACCTCAGTAATAAGCGATGCTTTGAGCATCACCGGTGGGATCAGTAAATTTGTATGGGGCATGGGAGCAATACTGTAGGTTTAGTACTGTGGCCTTATAACCATAAAAACTCAGGAAATCCACAGGTAAAAGTTTAATCGAATAAATTCAAACTAGAGAGAAAAACCTAAAAGTAGAAAAACAATAAATCAGTATCAAAAAGTCTAAGCCAAAACGTTACTTACAAATATTTCATGAAGGATTCAAATTACTGTGTATAGCTACAGGTTTTTCACAATATACATTTTAAATATTTTAAACATTTTAACTAAACAATCAATATCATAACCTTAGATTAAGATTATAACTAATTATAATAATATTCAAAGTATTCTTTTTCAGAATCGTTCATATAAATTTGACAAATAGTTTTTTACTACCAAGGAGGCTATAACATAAAAATATAACGTTGAGTAAATTGCAACGACAACGTTACAGTACTGTAGTATGGTGGGCAGCCAACGTGTTAAAAGATATAGGTATTAAAGCAGAGAGAACTTCCTTACTGAATACCACCGAACTCTCAGTGAGAACTAAGAAATCTAGTAATTTGTCGACATTGCTGTTATGAAAATGGTAGTAACAATTTCAAAAGCAGTTTCTGTCGTTTCTAATAAGAATATCTCTGAGAAGAAATGCTTATCTTTGATTTCAAATCAAATCAAAATATCATAATCAGTGTCAACAAACTTCAAAACACACAATAACACAAGAGATAAAATGTTGTTATGGCAACAGCTTCAGGTAAGAAGATTGTAGCCAACCAGACGGACTTAAAACAAGGTCTGCCACCAACCAAAGAGAATCTATCTAGATTGCCGCCTTTCTAAAATAAAACAAGAGAATACTGTCAAATTTACCTGCTTTCTACCATAAAAAACATGATTTAACAGTAATGAACCGCTGTTTATTGAACTTCAACGTTGGGAAAAGGTATGTTGTTGTACACATGTTATTAGTAGTTGGCCATCCACGTGGAAAACATCGTGGAGCTTAAGAGGGTCACGTCACGTGTCATACAAATCATACAATGTAGATGAGATCAGCGACGCTCGCATATAAACCTGTTTCTTGTATTAATTAATGGACACTAGACTCTCGATCTTCATTAGTTGAGGAAGAAAAACACAAGAACACGCACTTTCTCAATAAAAATATGTTGTCTGGTTTAAGACATTTATTCTCATTAAGAATTACAAATAAATTCACTTCATGATAAAAACATAATTATTACATTTTTAGAGAAATACGTACATTTTGGAATTTTTCGTTCTGTTACAAATCACCGCCACACCATTTTACTAAAATGTCAAACACGGTCTCAGGTGCATGATTAGGGATACCACAGATGTACAAACAAACTAACTACGCTCACTGCGTTTATTAGGTGCGGCCTATAATTTGAGGATTTTGGAATTATTGTTATTTTACAATATTTAAACTAAATATATGTTCTCGTTTTAATCAAAAATGATTTTTTTTAAAGGTTTTTTTGTAACGTGATTTGAGGCAAAAATTCGGTTAAGAAATTTGAAATGATGAAGTGCTTTAAAAGTCTTTTATATGTGATTATTGATTGAGTTTCTATAATATCTGTTTGTTTGTAATATATTAGACTATTGAGTTGTAATATATTAGACCAAAAATATTTTTATTTTATTTCAATTTTATACTATGTTAATGTACTATTTTATTTTTATACAGAACGCTGCATCAAGCGGGCGCACGGCGCGGGCGTCCGCGCGGCGTGCTGTTTCATCTAAATAAACCGCGCCACGTGCGATGGTCGACCCGCCTCATGCAGCGCTACTCTATAAATTTACACGAACCAGACAAGCCATGCGGGCGCCCGCGCCGTGTGCCCGCTTGACGCAGCGAACGGCCTAAGCACCTTCTTAAATTAAATAAAATATTTTTCATAAATAAAACACTACTTAATAACTCATCTACTTGTAAGAGAATTGGCTATTTTAGTGATGTCAAAATTACTAATTTTCCCTTTAAACTCATTCTCAATGTCCTGCAACGTCCTATCTTTAGTTTCCGGCAAAAACATCATCGTTATCAACAGGCAGTATGCAACGACAGCCGAATACAGAATGTAAGCGCCATGAATACCTATCGATCTAAACAGAAAAGGTGTACATTTTACCACAATACTAAAATGTATGGATAAAGCAACTATACTGATACCGCCAGCCACACCCTTGTGTTTCAAAGGGAATATCTCGCCAGCTATGGTGTATGGTAGAGAACTGGTACAACTCGCCAGCGTAAACATATGTATGTGAATTAATGCAACACCTATGTACGGATGATCAAACGGCAAGACGTTCTGCGACCTAGCATACGTATACCCAGCTATTGTGATCATAATGACAATTCCCAGACTTGAGATGGAACACAAAATTGTCCTTCTTTTAAATTTCTGTACCATGAATATTGCAAGTGCGGTAGAAACAAGTCGCTGTCCATCCAATGCTATAATGTGAAGAGCGATGTCATTGTCTTTACCGATAATGTTTTCAAAAACGTCGTTAGTGTATGTAGCTAGTACATTTATGCCAGCCCATTGAGCTATAGCGTAGACATGTAACATTATAAATATTGGCATATAAAATTCCCTTTCGGTAACGTTATTCTTTATGTAGGCAAAGTTATTTTTGATCTGAACAAGAAACGTTTCAGTATCGTGTCTTTTAGCATCGCTTAAAATTACACCGGCTTTTAATATTTCTTCCAGTTCCAATTCCTCGTCGTCACCTCTCAGCCATCTGAAGGCTGTCTTACATTCGTCGTACCTACTGTTTTGCGATAGCCACGCGGGTGATTCTGGTGAATACAAAACTATAAGTAAATTTACAAACGTGACTATCATACAAATTAGTGCATTGGTCTGCCAACTCAAATAAGATCCCACTCCGTGGGTTAGCAGAACATATGCGGCAGTTAAAACTGATACAAACATGAGAAGAGCTCCTCTGTTTTTCGGACTGGTGTATTCTCCTATGAGTATGGGACTTAGGTTGAAAGCCATGCCTATTGAGATCCCTTGGAGGAAGCGAGACAGAATAATGACAGCGACGCTCTCTGCTAAGGTGAGAAGGAGCCAGCCGATGGCTAAGATGGTAATGCTGATGATGTTGGTCGTTCTTCTCCCGAAGGTGGTCATGAGCGTGGGTGTTATGAAGTTGCCCAACAGCAGGCACATGCTTGGGGTGGCAGCTGAAAGAATATAATAGAATAGAAAACATTTATTAGTGACACAACACACATCATTACATCAAAAATTCAAAAAATAAGTGGCACTAAAAGGTGTCCGCTCAGCATGATGTCAGGCCTCCTAGTTTATAGGAAAACCTGACGCTGGTCTTCCGCGAACACCTTAGTGTGGGAGGGAGCACAACCACAAAGCAACAACAATACACACTTAAACATATTACATACACACGAAAGAATAAACAAATGGTTATTTAAAAAAATGTGTTTTTTCAAAGATGAATTATTAACAGTTCATTGTTCGTGAACGAAAGTACTTGAGTGTTAGGAAATAAAAAACCGGCCAAGTGCGAGGCGGACTCACGCACGAAGGGTTCCGTACCATTATCTATAAAAATATTTCAAGTTTCTACCTGTTATCGTTATTAAGACCGAGAAAAAAAATTGGAAAAAAATCACGTTTGTTGTATTATATATAATACAACAAACGTGATTTTAAAATTAATATTTAAGGTGAGCCCCCCTTAAATATTAAATTTATTTAAATTTAATTATTTATTTTTAAAGTGAATAATATAGATGTTCAAATAATTTTTAACGCAAATTTTGTTGCGAACAAATTACATAAATGAATGTTGAATAATTTCGGCGGGCTGGTTAGAACCACGTTAGCTCAATTGGAAGAGCACCTGACCCGGGGGTCGACCGCCTAACTCTCTCGCTTTCGATCGCTTTGAAGGCGAGGCGAGGAGGAGGCGTCATATTGCCGGAATGTCAGAAGGGTGCAGGTTCAAATCCTGCTCGTGGAAATTTTTTCAACATTTGTGTTTTTGAATAATATAACTCAATCTTCTGTGAATATTTCAAGCGTCTACCTGTTGCCGTTATCAATATCGATCAAAAACTACCAAGAATCACGTTTGTTGTATGGGAGCCCCCCTTAAATATATATTTTACTTTAATTTAATTATTTATTTTGAAAGTGAATATATAACTAAATATTTTGTGAATATTTCAAGCGTCTTATGTTGCCGTTATCAATATCGAGCAAAAACAAGCAAAAAATCACGTTTTTTTGTATGGGATCCCCCTCAAATATTTATTTTACTCTGTTTTTTAGTATTTGTTGTTATAGCAGCAACAGAAATACATCATCAGTGAAATTTCAACTGTCCAACTATCACGGTTCAGGAGATACAGCCTGGTGACAGACGGACATACAGACAGACAGACGCACGGACGGCGGAGTCTTAGCAAAAGGGTTCCGTTTTACCCTTTGGGTACGGAATTCTAAAACAACAGTAGGTACTACTAGGTAAGTACCCAAAATCGCTTTTTGAACTTTTTCAAGCTAATCCTTTTTAAATAGATTTACTTGCGTTTTTTTAAAATTAATGAAATTTAGATTATTTTATCCTGGTTTTCACGGGTCATGTGGTCACGTGGTCCGAGGTCCGTGGTCACTTTTATTTAAATGTGTAGCGTTCGCGTAAACTATATAAAATAATATGTGACCTAATCCTTTTTAAATGAGGCTAATAGCTAACCAATCCATGACCCTACTGAGTCGTCCACCGCCCTTCCCGATGAAGACTCCCTGAGCTGGGGCAGCATCCCCGTGGTAAACGCCATCACCGACGCCACGCTGCTAAAGTTGATCGCCACGCCTACGGTCACAAAGCACTGAGAACATCAGGACAGAAACAAAATCAGAAACATCATGGACATAAGAAACACCAGGAAAGTCAGGAACATCAGGAAAGTCAGAAACATTATAAAAGTCAGGAACATCAGGAACGTTAGCTACATCAGTAACATCAGGTAAGTCAGAATTATCATGAACGTCATAATGGTGAAGAACGTTAGGACAACAGGCAAGTCAGAAACATCAAGAACATCAATAACTTAAGGAACATCAGGAACTTAAGGAACGTCAGGAACATCAGTAACATCAGGAGCATCAGTAACATCAGTTACATCAAGAACATCAAGCAGATCAGGAACATCAGGTACATCAGGAACATTAGAAAAGTCAAGAACATTAGGAAAGTCAAGAAAATCTGGAAATTCAAAATCATCAGGAACATTAGGCAAGTTAGAAGCATGAGAAACATCAGGAATATCAGTTACATCAGGAACATCAGAAAAGGCAAGAATATCAGGCAAGTCAAGAACACCAGGAAAGTCATAAACATCAGGAGCATCAGGAGCATCAGGAACATCGGGAACATCGTAAATGTTTAACCATATGCTAAATACGTAAAGTTCAAAGACTTTTGACGAAATTTTACAGTTTGGGAGAGACCGAGAAGACCTGCCAAAAACACGGGAGGCTCTCGTTTTTCTCCACCTTTTTTACCAAATTACAGTTATCATAAAACATGAGTATCTTTATCATTTTTTATAATTTTTATTTACTCTTAATTTTAATAATAATAAAGAATCGTGCTCAGTGGTGTGTATAACTTGGAAAGTGGATAATATAGGCAAACTATAACAAACTTTTACTAAGGTAAACACCACATCTTTCGTTCAAGTCGAAACTGTGATTTGAGCTACAGAGTTTGTCTTGCAATACAATAGCTCAAATTACAGTGTTTTAGCTTGATACGATAGATGTAACATTTGTTAACCTAGATTTTTTAATTTTTGTTTTTTTTTACATGTTGTGGTTGTCTTCTATAAGTATGTTCTGTGTTTATTTGTAATGGAAAGTGTCCTGCTATGATCGGGCATTTTCCAATATTTTTGACGCTGTAAGGGAGAAAAGAACTGGACACTTGCTGAGTTTCTCGCCGGTTCTTCTCAGTTCTCCCGCCCAGAGTAGACTTACGAACCGATGGCATAGTGACATTCACAAGAGCTACTTGTAGCCTATACTGAATAAAATGATTTTGAATTTTAATTTGAATTAGACATGCAATAATAAAGAAAAAACGTAAATAAATCGAAAAGATTTAGGTACCTAAGAAACAAAGCTCGTGCCCCAGCAGTGGAGACATAAAATGAGCTGATGATGATGATGATGAATCAAAAAATATCTCTATTGACTAACTAGTTATGGTACCCCCTCGCCTCTCTGTATTAGATTAAGAGGGCTTACATAGTAATTACTACTTTAGTTTTAGAAATTTAATTGCTTAGTCTAGCTCAACGGAGCAGCATCCTGCATGTCTTGTAACTCAAATTAATTATTTAATTAGCTTTTAAAAAATCATTTAGACTCTCCCAAAACTTGATTAACTAGTCAAGTAGGTAATTACAAAAACACAAATGTTGAAAAAATTTCCACGAGCAGGATTTGAACCTGCACCCTACTGACATACCGGGTCAGGTGCTCTCCCAATTGACCAATTGGAATGGGCGCCTTTGGCTTTCAAAGTAAAAAAGTAAATAGTTGTTGAATAATTTCGGCGGGCTGGTTAGAACCACGATAGCTCAATTGGGAGAGCACCTGACCCGGTGTGTCAGAAGGGTGCAAGTTCAAATCCTGCTCGTGGAAATTTTTTCAACATTTTTGTTTTTGTAATTTGTTTCGCATCAAAATTTGCATTAAAAATTATATAAACAAAACAAAAACATGTTAGTCAACTAATACTTATATCGTTAGAACACAGCTATTAGTTATGATTGTTATTTAGATATTGTGTGCTTGTGTAACAAAAGCGAATACTTATTGTTATGTTCATAAAACACAACATGTGAATTTCAGTGTCGCGTGTTAGCACGGTCGCCAATTGTCTCGCTAATTAGGGAAACATAAACGTGTTTAGATTTTAGTTATTCAATTAGCGATTGGTCACCCATCCGATGACCGGCCTTTGCGAACGTTGCTTATCCTCAGCACTCGCAGACTCGCGTTAACCACTGCGCCGCCATCGAGCTCTTCGTGAGCGATTGACAATTTAGGGAACCAAAATCTTTTTAATCGCATTTTTGTCTAGTAGTTTTGTCATATTGTAAAAACGATTTTCCACTTTCGTCGATTGTTTTATATTTTCTATACAGGTACTCGTATTGTGTTAACAATTCCTCAATTTAAATAACTTTTTTAGTTAGACAAACTTTGAAAACATGTAAAAGAAAACAGTTGTTTTTTGCAAGTGTGGCGGCTCTATATACATTTTTTTAATTTCTTTTGTACATGCGCTATTAATGCATCTATATATTAATACGTGAAGCAAATTCTTTGGATCCCTTTTTAAGCAAATTGCGAAACGATTGACAAACATTATTATAATGTTTTTTTTTTTTAATTTTCATATTGAAATCGGAGGTGCTATTTATTCAGGATAATAACGTTATAGTTCTGAAGCTATTTATGGATAAAAATGACTCTCAACAACACTCCAACCACTCAACGACACTCCTCTGAACAATATTTTAGCTTTAGTTATTGTTCTGAGACTCTATTCGTTTTTAACAATATTAAAAAAAGTCGAAATGCGTATCGCATTTTTCGTGGGTGCCAATTTATTATGACTAAGTATGACATTTATTTCGAGATAAAAGATGGCGAACGTAGTTTTTAAATAAAGTTATTATGGGTATTGTTTATGAAGTTTTTGTGGGTCCGATTATAAAAATGACATCTATTTCGAGATCCAAGATGGCGGACGTGATCTTCTTTTAAAGTTAATATGGGTATCGTTTTTAAGGTTTTCGTGGGAGCCAATTATGAATATGACATCTATTTCAAGATCCAAGATGGCGGACGTGATCTTTTTTTTCAATTTTTTTTAAATAATCTATTTTTTCCGCTGTGGTCATGGTCATACAATCCCTGTAGTCAAAATATTATACAATTTTTTCACGTCTTCTTTAACATTGAAATGCTGGTGTGACACACTTCAATGACTCTTGGCGACTCTTCAGTCAAAGTTTCGCAGCACCGCACGGACAAGTTCATAAGGAGACGGAGTGCAGAAAGATAAAATATATGTCTAATCTAATACTACTCTACATACTCGTTATATGTGTTACAAAAAATTATCAAAAGATATTAAAAATGCGGATGATTTGAGTCTGTCAATGTCAAACACATATTTTTGTAATTGTCATAAACATTATTGGTCCCTACAAACCATCTTATATCTACAGCTTCATGCAAACCATTCAGCCGAAATAGTAAACATCTTATAATAAAAATTACGGTCGAATTTCGACCACTGGGCGACCACTATAGTCACATAAAATTATATATAAATTATATATAAATTAAATATAAAATTATATATATACAAAACAAAATATCTAAAACTTACTTGTTTTATAAAAGGAGATAGTATTATCCGCGATGCCATTCTTCAAACTAATTAAATCTAAATTATCTTTCATACAAATTATACTATTTAGTACTTCTTAAATTAGATCATTAAAAAAAATATTGATTTACATTTTAAATAAAATCTGAATGAGACATAATATGCAAATGTACAAAAAATATCTAATTAAGAAAAATACATTTTGTCAATTGCACTCCAAAATGTTGAATGACTAGTGCTGTCCTCCGCCATAACACATAAAGACATACAAACAATACATTTTAACTATGAGTACTTGACGCACAAAATAAGGAGATTGCAGAAGGTTAGCTTCATACGAGCAACGCACACATAGACGACCTCTCACGGACACAGAATCGCGCAACGGCTGCGCTCGGACTGATCCGAGCTGTTCAGAGAGACGTTTCCTTGAGAGGGAAACATTTACTCTCTAAGAGATCCACGGTTGAACGAGCAGACGCGACCTTGTCCTATGAAGATACAGAGAAGTTACTTGTAGTATCAAAATAAGGTTTCTAATTTATAATATTTTTTTATATGTTGGGCTAGAATTAGGTACTATTATAGTTATATGTTTCTCTTGAAATTCCTTCTAAATTGTTAAAACTTTAATTATATAGGTATATACTATGTGGATTTAATTGTAAGTGATGGATTGTGTTTTAATTTTATTTTATTTTTCTTTTTTTCTTCTTTTTCTTTCAATATACTAGCACTATGGTCGCCTGAATCACAGGGTTTTTCTAGTTCGGGCAAAAATTCAATATGTTTTATCTATAAGAATTTATCTGTTCTGTTTATAAGTGTGATTGTGAAATAAATTATTAGGTACTTACTTACTTACTTACTGAGACCTTGTCTCCAATTGGGGGGACGATAACCTGGTCCGTTTCAACGCCTCCAAGACACAAGCGTGTCTGTTCTCCGCCAAAAGGAGTCCATTTCATCTGACTCCTACTTTCCGAGGTACGTCCATCCCAATCAAGGGCACCCCTGTTAGGCATGGAGTTGACTGCAATTCTCAACTTCGGCTCAACCATCGAGTCCAAAGCTCAGACTGCAGCAAAAAAGCTGGACAGGGAGTGGAATTCTCTGCCATCGTCTGTGTTCCTAAAAACTTAGAACCTGAATACCTTCAAGGCGAGAGTTGATAGGCATCTTCTGGGGCAGCTAGCTCCATCTTAGACCTCATCTACTCTCACCATCAGCCGAGATCGAGGTCAAGAGCTGTCTTAAGGCACTAGCTGACCCGCGCGGACTTCGTACCGCATTTCTTTTTTTTTTTACTTTTTTTAATATATATGTTACTCAGCGCTAATGTAGCATTCTAATGGTGAAAGAATTTTTTTAATCGGTCCAGTAGTTTTTGAGTTTATTCGTTCCAAACATACATACATACATACATACATACATACATACATACATACATACATACATACATACATACATACATACATACATACATACATACATACATACATACATACATACATACATACATACATACATACATACAAAGGTTTCCTCTTTATAATATTAGTATAGATAAAAAAAGGTCTTATAATATGTGCGTTGCTGGAGTGCGGACCTTCTGAGGAGTGACCTTCTGAGTTCCATTATTTTGTGCTTGAGGTGTAACTAAACGTTTCTAATAGCGTACCACGTTTGGACAAGCCAATATGAACTGTGTCATTACTGATGTAGAGTTCTTTTCTTATTTTGTTTCGGCGATTCTCGATATACATTTACCTGCTAAGCTAATTATGAAGTATGGCCAATCGTAACTCATGTACAGTAAAGGCTTGTGTTTAAACGCCTACCAAAAATGTATCAATTCTATTACCAATAACATTCGAAACGCTTACCAAAACGGATAAATGCTCACCAAATTGTGTTTCCAAAAATATTATAAAAAATATACAATTTATATTTTTATTAAATGCCTTAAAAATATATGAATACCTTTTAACTGCATTTCAGACCAAATATGTTATTTTGTCACCAAATATATAACACCAATATTTTATGCCTCGAGTTCAATTTGGTAATTTTTGCTTTCTGTTGTCTAATAAAAAAAATAACCTCGAAATTCAAGACAATCGCGAACTAACCTATCACGTGACCTACAGGAGTAGGGCAGCTAGTATCCTTAATCATTTGAATAATAGTGGATAAATTTGGCGAGCATTTATCCATTTTGGGAAGCAAAAATAATATTTGTATAGTCATTTAATTTATTTGGTACTTAGGGTCTAAAAAATATGTCTGGTGAGCGTTTAAATTAAACCCTACAGTAAATACCAAAAAAATAAGAACACTAAGTACTGTCACGTGTCACTTAAGTACCTACATATTTGAAGTGAGATTTATAGTATTTCTCTAAGAAAAAGATACAAATTAAATACAGAAATGTAACGCTATTACGCTTTTTTAGTTGAGTATAATCGCCTTTGTTGCCTAGTGGTTAAGACCACAGACCCAGAGGTCTCGGGTTCGATTCCCAGCGGAGTACATGTTTGTGTACTCGGTTTGGTTGGTGGTAGGGCTTGTTTGCCCGCCTGGCTAGCTGGCTAGCTACTACCATTATATCTAAATGTCGCCATAACATCAATGTTTGTAGCATTGTTGTGTTCCAGCAGTCTTCCCCAAAGTGGGCGATAACGCCCCCTGGTGGGCGCTGGAGGCCTAGGCCCCTTACCGCCCCTTGGTAAGGGGTTCAGAAAATATTGGGGGGCGCTGATGTGATTTATGGGGGCGATGGGTGATTTGTAACTTTAGCTACTTCATATTTTAAAATTCACTCAAATTAAAATCCTACTATTACACAACATCCATATATTAGTTCATATTTATATCCTATTTTATTGTATAAATATAAACTAAAAATATATTTAATATTTATTGTAAATGTTGATTATTGTTAATTTTGAATAAAATATGTTCTTAATATTGTAAAGTTGCATTATTATTGCTCTGTCTGGTAAGAAAAGTCTCGTTTAGATTAATTATATAGGTTTAATTAAATTCCAGGCGAGATTAATATGTTATTGGGATTTTTACTACAAAATAACTGATTTTTCAAAGTGGGCCCTAGACAAAATGAGTTTGGGAAACTCTGAGCTAGAGATAAGATAAGTAGCCAGTGCCTCAATAGTTGAGGATTCCGGGTGAAGTGCGCTTCCACCTTCGGCCTCACATCACCTAACATCAGGTGAGATGAAGGCTGAAGGAGTGCTTAACCGTAAGATATTATAAAAAAAACGTTAAGTTAAGTTTTGTTGGGTGGTAGAGCCACGCTGCGTTGCAGCACGCAATGGGCCGGCTCGCCCGGCGTAATACCACCCTCTCACAGAATATCGGCGTGAAAAATGGCACTCGTTGCTGTTGTGTTTCGTCCGGTGAGTGAAAGTACCGGAGGCCCATCTCTTACCCCTCCCCCTCCCAATTCCTACTCCCTCCTTCCAACTCCTTCCTCAAGGCCGGCAACGCATCTGCGCTTTCTTTGGTTTTGCAGGTGTCCATGGGCGGTGGTGATTACTTTCCATCAGGTGACCCGCCTGCTCGTTTGCCTCCTTTTAACATAAAATAAGTAAATAAAAAGGAAGGCTATAGGTACATTTATAATAAGTAGTTTGAGTAGAAATTAATTGTATATAGCGATAGATTTGTGGTATTATTATTTCACTTTACAGTAAAATAGTAATTTTATACTTAAAACATTTTTAATAGTTTACAAACAAAACAGCCGTTAATTCTATACCGGGAAGAACTTACAATTTCAAAGTCCGTAACTTGATGGTTAAAAGTTGGTTATATAAAAAATACATTTAAGTAACTCATTTCATTAATGATGATAACCGTAACGTTTTTTTTATTCAGTGTAACTAATATATATTATTATTATTTTTTTTTCTTTATTAGGAAAACAAACAGCTTAATATAATACATTTAATTTGAAAAATTTAATAACACACTAACAATTAGAACATAGGTACCCTACTACAAAAGATCTATGTCACTCTCAATAGTAAGGTACCTACTTATTATGATCATTTACTGAGTCAGGAAACACAGTAAAAAAGTCTCTGCACATAATATTAAACTACTTCCACCTAAAGACAGGGAGATGTCAGGATATTTTTTTTATTTACAATAAAATTAAATGTACGATTTTAAACTTAGCTGAAAGAAATAGTACTTCTGCGAAGGGTCTGTAACTCTATATAATGTTAAATAAAACTAAATAAATAACTTATCAAAACAATTTAATTTAAATAACTTTTAAAAATTAGTTATTATCAACAATACTGTTTTCACAATCACATATTGTCACACAATTGAGTATCAAAAATAAATTATTTCTATACCTAGTAACAGTCATGTCGTTGTTTTGTTCCCCTTATACAATATAAAATTTACTTATTCTAAAAAAACCAAATGTTGAAAAAATGTTGAAAAAATGTTGTTAATGACGGTAGTTGTTGACATTGAATGGGCGCCTTTGACTTTCAAAGTAAAAAGTAAATAGTGTTGAATAATTTCGGCGGGCCGGCTGGTTAGAACCACGATAGCTCAATCGAAAGAGCACCCGACCCGGTATGCCAGAAGGGTGCAGGTTCAAATCCTACTCGTGGAAATTTTTTCAACATTTGTGTTTTTGTAATTTGATTCGCAACAAAATTTGCGTTAAAATTATTTAAACATTTTACTTATTCTAATTTTTATTATATATATATTACATTAAGTTGCTGAACAAAAAAAAAATAAAATTTATCTAACTATCCAGATTTTATTTTATTGTTTATAGGACTGCAAACTAACAGATAACTCACCTGCTGCGAAGTGGTCATCCTGTGGATGCGTTTACCGACCTTGGGAACCTCACGGGAAACACCTCTGATGGGAACCCAAATTACATACATACAGACCAGGGGTTCTAGTGTGAATTTCGTTTGACATTCAATCACGCTAACGAAAACGAAAATTAGTATGGCATTAAAGCAGCGCCTCCTGGCGACACACGAGAAGAGTAAAAATGTTTGCCATACAAATTTTAATAAAGAAGCGTATGAATTTGGTCCTGAGGCAATATGTTCAAATGGTTAGGAGTAAAGATCGTGTGACCGCTTCCGAAGTGACCTCGAAGAAACACCCATTTTCTTTGTCTCTAGATATTTTACTAAATATTATACTACGGGACTACTGCACCTCCTATCTCGGTTGTACATCTTCATAGACGTCAACGATTGCACAGACTTCAGCTCCTCAGGAGACAAAGGTCTACCTCTGAACTCATCCTCAATGTCTTGCAACGTCCTATCTTTCGTCTCGGGTAAGAAGATACCAGCTACTATGAGACAATAGGCAACCACAGCTGTGTACAGCAAGTATGCTCCAGGAAGCCCAACGTTCCTCAAAAGGAGAGGCAAAGTCTTCACCGTGATGAAAAGGTTGGAAGACAGAAATAGCACACTGATGCCACCAGCTAAACTTCGATACTCTAGTGGAAACAGTTCTCCAGCTATAATGAAAGGTAGCGGCACAGTGCCCGTAGCTATGGAGAACATGTGGATGTGGATGAGCAGTATCCCAATGGAGGGGTGATCAAAAGGCAGCTTCCCATTAGCTTTCGCATAGACATATCCAGCTGTAGCCACAAACGCGAAGATGTTAATCCCAACAGTTCCGAACAACATCGTTCGTCTTTTGACCTTCTTGATCACGTACACCGCTACGGCATTTGAAATGATTCTCTGAGTGTCTAAAGTTATTATCATTACGGCAATGTTGGCTTCAGTGCCGATGACGTTCTCGAAGATATCTCTCGTGTAAGCGGCTAAGATGTTAGCGCCAGCCCACTGGCCTAACGTGTAAATGTGGATCATAATAAAAATTGGCTTGTAAAACTCTTTCTTTTTCATGGTAGAGCTAAAGTAAGCGACATTGGTCCTAAATTTCTTTGTGAGTGATTGTGATACGTTCGCTTCGACCTTCGATTCGTTAATGATAGTGCTGGCTTCGATCATGACCCTCAGTTCTGCTTCTTCGCCGTCGCCCCGCAGCCAGCGGAAGACTTTTTTGCTCTCATCATACCTGCCTTGATCAGCCAACCAGCTCGGTGACTCAGGAGAGTATATTACGATGATCAAATCTATGAATGCTATTAAACAGCATATCAGAGCAGTCCATTGCCAAGACAGATATGAACCCAAAGTATGAACTATGAGGACACCTGTTGCTATAGTGAGGGATATTAGGGTCAGAAATGCTCCTCTATTATTGGGGCTGGTGTATTCTCCGATGAGGACCGGGCCTAAGGTCGAGCTCATGCCCATGGAGACTCCTTGCAGAAACCTGGCTACCAAGAGACTGATGATGCTGTTCGCTGTCAGCACGCACACCCAGCCAAGTATCATGGGCGTGATGCTGACGAGGTTAGCTGTTCTTCTGCCGTAGTTTGCCATGATCGAAGGGGCTATGAAGTTGCCGGCGACCAGTGCGAATCCCAGGATGGAGGCTGGAATGTAAAACGTTTGAAGATTAGAGGGAAGATTTCGATATTAATTGTATTGTATGGTAAACGCAGAATATTAACTGCATCTGCAATCTATTGGTTATTGGTAAACATTGATAATGTTGATGTTTTGACCGGAAGGTAAGTTTAATACACACATATGTAGATTCACACGGACACGGAATCTTGGTACAGCTCGAAACAGTCCGACCGAAGCTGTTGCAAAATTTAGTGTCCGTGAGAGATTGTCTATGGATGCGTTGCCTTTTTGCCTTCTAGGGTCTTCTTAGGTACGACACTGGTGCTCTCGAAGATGTCTTGTCGATTAACATAGCCGCTTTTCTTAATAAACTGGCGTTCGCAAACATTAATAAGAACGTGTCTACCGTTTTATGAGTTAATGTTTGTTTGTGTGTGTTATGTCAGCAAAAATGGAATCCTTCATCTACGCTAATCCTTGTAGAAGTAAATAACTAAACATTAATATTGTTTTTATTTTATTTTGATAAGAGACTGTTGTTGTCCGGCGGCGAGAGACTAAAGTATCCTCAAGCCAAACAATCGAACACCTTTAGAGGATTTCATCGTTTTAAACGTATTCCCGTCCCCTACTAGATTGTCCGTGGCGTTCGGATCGAAACCAAGAGCGTAATAACCCTAGAGTGCTTCTAAAAGGCTAGGACTTCGGCTCGGGTTTACCGGGTCGTGGGGGATTTCTTTATCATCATAACCATTTTATGTCCCCTACTGATGGAGCATGGATGGATAGGGAGAACGGGCCATAAGCCACCACGCGGGCCAATAAAAAAAAATCATTTATTTCAGACCTGGGTCCATAGTAACTTAAAAACCTATGTTAGTGCATATTATTCATTGTATAGCCATAAAGTTATTATAACTAATTTTGGTGTCATTGACAAGGTGGACGCAGGTCCAGTGCCGCATAATGGTAATTTCTACGTCCAGTCTTGTCGCTGTACCTCAGGATGCTGTTGGTGCTGCCCCGCACCCGATGCATCAGCGACGCGATGCGCTTTCTAATGATAGCTGAGAGGTTATCAACTTCAGCTGCTGCTAGCTGTTTGGTGGTTGTTAACGACTGCCGATGCAGCTGGGACCAACGCCTTAGTCTTCCGAAACACGGAGGAGCTCGATACTATAAATTATTGGTCATTCAATCGCTTAACCTTAATCGCATACCGAGTGCATTAACTACTACGCCATTGAGCTCCTAGGATTTCTTGAATTTGGTTTATTATTCAAAGATCTTCTTATAAAATTTACCCACCAATCCAGGAGCCTGAAGAGTCATCGATGGGTATGAGTGAGTCGGGCTGGCGCAACTGGGGCAGCAGGATGGCGGCGAACCCCATCGTCAAACCGTGACTCGCCATGTTCAGGCATACTCCTGACGTCACGAAGCACTGGAATGGACAAACAATAGGTTTAGCAAAAACAAGGTTATATACAATGAACAATGTCCTGTGTAACTTGGCAGATCAGCATTACGCTGGACCGACTAGTTACAATATGAAGGCTGCATTTGACAGTTCCTCACACCAGTGCACTAGACAGGTACCTGGTAGAGACAGAAATGGCGATTAGTTGACAAACATGCCAACAATCCTAGAACTTTGATTAATTACCACGACTACTCTGCCAAGGGTGATGACGACTAGATTTTTTAAAATAAAATGATAATTTCGAAACGTACGTATTTAGGAACACCATGAGGGCGACCGACGGCTGGTCACGCGTCCCAAGTACCCTTGGAAGGACGTAGTTATCAGGTATGTAGGTATCAAATAATGTGTTCAAGCTACCAAGTCTAATTCTATGTTTATAATTGTACTATTTTACTTGCGACTTCGTCTGCGTGGATTAGACACTAAAAATATTTTTTTATATCAAAATTAAATATGGCCTAGTCACCCGCAAGGAATGAAGTATTCTATCAGTGAAAGAATTCCTGGGATTGGACTAGTAGTTCTGGAGATTACTCTCCACAGACAAACAATGTCACAAACTTTACTAGTATAGAAGATATAGATTCACAAGATTCATTTTTACAAATGATGATGAACCTAATATACAGCTTGTTAGTTAAACCAAGGGACATATTAAGGAAGGACATTAGGTATTCGATTACCGATTCGATTCATTAAAAAAACATATTCTTATTATTTTGCATAATCCTCATAAATAATTTAGCGTATACGCTAAGCGCGGGAAAAGATCAAATATGTGCCGACTGACTGCGCCGGCGGAGCGCGGCGCCGCCGATAGCTCAGGTAAGGTCACTTTTGGCTTTGCACACCGCACGCACCCCGCGAGGTGACGTCTTCATCCCCGCCTCGCGGCGCGTGTCCGTATTTTTTTATTTGTTTTTGTTTACCCAGCCAGGCATAAACTACCATAGGATTAAATATGTCTCTCGTGTTACTAATACGCTGTATAAATTGCCATCAAAACTGAAGATAACTGCTGTATCGGATATAAAAACAACAGCTATCCTTATTAGATAAAACAATTCAACAGTATGAGTGGTGATTAAGCACTTTTGGCCAAGGTTGAAGTCATATAAACATACATTGCGAACTCAGGTGAAAGAGGTGCTTGTGATTGATAGCGTATCGGTATATTGATAAGTTTGATAACAAACTGCTTCCTTGTCATGTTACCCACTGCGGGCAATGGCAAGACATATTTTTAATGCAGCATTACGGACGTCTCGTAGAGGGTTACGCTTATAGAAGCTGTGAATGTGAAACTTAAAGGGTTCCTCAAGGCTTTTTGTAAAAAAAATTTCATAGTGACATGAAATATCATGTCACTTTTAATTTCAAGATCACAAAAGTGAGATTAAAAAATCACCATCTAGGGGGTTTTTTTAGGATAGAGTTAGCTGATCGCCTCAAAAGGCAATTTCAGCGTCACCGGACTTTCTTTGGGGGCGACGAGAAACTTAAGTCGTGTGAAACGAACCACCGTCAGAGGTTTTCTAGAAAGAATGGCATCACGCATTAGTGCGTGTCCCCATTCCCTGATTCTCCGAGGGGTTCGGATCGCATCGGGAACGGAACAACCCGGGGGCGCATCTAAAGACCTTTAAAAGCCCTCTAAAAGGACCTCGGCTCGAGTTGATCGGGTCGTAGGGGTAATTTCCTCAAGCCGTGTCATCGAAAAATGCTCACAGGGTTTCTAGAGGGGATGCGATCACGCAAGCGTGACCCCGTCCCCTACTAGGTTCTCCGAAGAGTTGAGGAGTTCGGATCGGATCGAGAGGTTTGACACTTTGATGGAAGAGTGCCTCGGTGGCAAAGTATTTTTCTTACAAGTTATACAACGTGTAACAGAAAGGTGTAGTCAAAATTAAAAGATCCAAAGCGTATCCGATCTAGGTCTTGTATGCAGAGTTGCTAAGTCATGATTATTAACTTTAATGTGTTATGCAATATTTATTTCAATTAAATATAAAAGTGATATTATTATTATACAAAACAAACATAAATACAGAACTTAACTATAAAAAAAAAACAGAGAAAATTAATTACAAATTTCTTAATTAAATATGTATTTCTTTTGTGACGTCACATCAAGATAAATATTTCTCAGCCCTAGCGGTTTAGTAACTTCTGTGTACTTACGTACGTAAGTTACATTACGTGTGATCACTGCTGCTTGCTTACGCGCCTGACGCGCATCACTTCACTAATATAAATATTTCATTAACCAATGCATGACAAATTAAAATTAATAATTATCTCTTAATAACAACACATACAAGTTATAGATGGAATTAACTTTGGACCTTTTCATTTTGACCACACCTTTTTGTTACACGTTGTATAACCAAATAAACAATATTTCCTTTATTAATATGTGATGATGATAAATTATTCTAGTAATGAGTAAATGATCAACCCCTTGAGTAAAGATGGATCCACCATCCCGAGTCCTCACGCGGACTTCTAGACAGAATTTGAAAATTGACGTTGCACTGTTTTGTTTGATTTGCCAACACTCATGCACGTTTACGAACACAACGTGGTTAATAATCCACCACTATTTCACATTAATATTCATAAGACATCATTAGAAAATAAAATAAAACCGCAGACATTCTCGTTAGGTACTCTTCACTTTTGCGCCAAGAAGTATTTTACATAGTTACAAAAATATAAAGGTATATGCTTAATTTGTCTATTTAGGGCGGAGGATGTTAGTGTGAAACGCTCCCGCGGCCGAGCCCCTAAATGCAGCGAGAATATTTTACTATATTTTATTTTATTTTATTTCGTTTTATTTTAGGAAGACCAACGACTATTATATATAAATAAACATTTAAATAGCTACGGAAAGCCATTAACAGGTCCTCACAAATAAAAACATTAAAAATGAGCTACTCAAATATGACATGCTTTGAAAATTATGCAAAAATAAGATCTAATATATTACAAGTTAAAAATAACTTAATGTAATACTATCAAAGAACATCTGACTTAGAGGGCGTCTAATCGACGCCTCGCTAGTGTTGAGCAGATCAATGTCAAGCTGCTTCGATAGTGTTATAAGAGTTGCACGTGCGTATAAGTAAGAGTTCTGCCTAAAGTTTGATGAGGCGGGGGGATATGTATAAGGGGGTTGAACCTAAAGGGCTTCGCTGGAGCGCTGAGGGTGATTTGGACACAAACTCAGGTTAGTCAATAAAACTATTTGCAATTTTCTTGGAAGATCAAGCAATCTGGCGGCGCTTTTCCAAAGGTAAAAGATGAATATCTCTGTGTGGTGCAGTGGTTAACGCGCCCGGTCTGTATAATGTTGAAGTAGCGTGTATATCTTTATAGAAACACTAGCAGTCACCCGCCCGCTTCGCTGTGCAAAAATAATGGATCAATGAATGCTTAATAAAATAATTATTATGTTTACCAACATCATATAGCCTATCATTTGTACAATCTCATGTTCTTACTACATACAAATTTTCATCAAGATTGGTGAAGCCGTTCTTGAGTTATAAGAAGACATACAGACAGACAGTTTCAAAAATCGTAGAATTGGTGTCAGTAACAGGAATATTTATCCCAAAATTTGTCAGAAAAATTACATGTACAAACAGAGCCTACACATTTTTATAGTAGTATAGATAGATAATATTTTCGATGTGATAACGCCAGCTGTCAATAGTGACGTTATCGATGACATTAAAACTTAAATAATGTGCTCACTCTAACAGATATCTGATAAGCGTTAATGCGCGTAAAAGCGTCATAATCACAAAATATAGGTTTTAGCACATATCAAAAGTGACATATAGGTACAAAGGTAGGTTTTTATGCTACCGAACCGGTAAACGAGCATACGACCCGCCTGGTGGAAAACGGGGAATAACTCAAACCAATTTCACTAAACCGAGTTACAACGACCGTGGTCACGGGCTGACTGTTACTCGGTCGAAACGTCGGAAAGAAGGTATGATACCTTTTACTAATTAGTTTGCATTAATCCCCGTTTAAATTCTTTGTTTAACTGGAAATGCTCTTGCAAGATGGAGCCCATATTCGCATAGTCACGCTGTATAAAACATTTATCCCATCAAAACATAAATGTGAAATGAGAGCCAAGTTCAATATTATGATATATGCCTTGGTTGTTGACTTCAACGACAAAAGAAGTGAGATCTAAATGGGTGCCAAGTTCAATGGTCAGTCCTGAAATTTATTTATAACAACATAAAATATTTTATAACAACTTAAAATATCATTTCTTCTTATAACTTAGGATAATATATTGAAGCCTAAGGTCTAACTTGGCTACTCCTCATATACGAACTATGATATATGAGCCAAATTTGACATGTTTATGTGAAATAGTTTTTGAGTACTGAGGGGGTCAAAAGTGGCTCCAAATGGCTTGTGTAATATTACACACGGTGCTGCTCGTCAGTTCTGTTAGCTTGAACTTGGCTTGACACGCTACCTCGTGTCTAGATATTAATAAAATAAGTTTTGAAGTTTTCTGTGGACACATGAGTTTTATTCAACAACATTTGGTCCTTCGAGCCGGATTAATAACAATCTGGGTGCCTAGTGTGAGTATTGTTTACTATCCGTATTCATTTGATTACGTTAACGAAAACAAAAATTAGTATGGCATTGAGGTAAACGGCAGATCGAAGTGAACCTCGAGAAAAGCGCCGCTGTGTTCTTTTCCCGGGGTATCGGCGATCGACGCCCTCCTATTTATTTATTTGACCTTGCTATCCCTTGGGAAAAGCAAGTGAAATATCTCGGTGTCACCCTCGATAGAAGCAATCTTCTGATGATGATGCGCAAACGACAATTCGTCCATAACAGGGCCGCTTTCATATTAGGTT
>OY720048.1:781478-832412 GCA_963082485.1 Eudonia mercurella
TGCCACGGGTTGCCCGTTGTACTATCGCAATGTAGATCTTCACCGTGATCTTGATCTTCCCACTATCAAAGATTTTATCAAGGACGTTATCATACGTTACTTCGATAACGCCCCCCACCACCCTAACTTGCTTGTTGTGGAGCCACCAACCACCAACAAGACGGTAAACATTACGTCCTAAACCCATAACAGTTGCGCACGCCACCCCTACCGATCCTCTATAAATGCCACTACACATTTACAGACATGCACACTAGTTTAGGCCCAAGACACCGTACTCGTAGAACAAGGGTACGACGAGCCGGTTCACACGCGCTCTATACCAGGTACAGACATGTACCTGGGCGCTTCTCCCCACCCACCACGGCACGGTCAACCCGAGCCGAGGTTTTAAAAGGGGAACGGCATCCGCACTAGTGCGTGCGGATCGGATAAGACCGCCCTTATGTCGTGGATATACCTTCCCACCATCCTAAGGACAGCTAAGCTAGAGTGAATGAGTTTTTTCTTGGTAAGCATGTTCCATCGTAGACCACATCTTTACTTAACATCAGATGAGATAGTGGTCATGCTTACCTATTTAATTTTGGATTTTACCGAGAGTCCAACTTTTTGGCGACCGCCACCCACCCAACACTTTTTCTTGACGCAAAACGTTGTTTTTCTGATGTGATGTCTAATGAAACTACAATGCAGAAGAACAGCAGGGTACATGCTGTATGGTGTTGCGAGGGTCACGGTGACCGCTTTCCACCAGGCGGGTCGTATGCTCGTTTACCGGTTCGGTAGCATAAAAACCTACCTTTGTACCTATATGTCACTTTTGATATGTGCTAAAACCTATATTTTGTGATTATGACGCTTTTACGCGCATTAACGCTTATCAGATATCTGTAAGAGTGAGCACATTATTTAAGTTTTAATGTCATCGATAACGTCACTATTGACAGCTGGCGTTATCACATCGAAAATATTATCTATCTATACTACTATAAAAATGTGTAGGCTCTGTTTGTACATGCAATTTTTCTGACAAATTTTGGGATAAATATTCCTGTTACTGACACCAATTCTACGATTTTTGAAACTGTCTGTCTGTATGTCTTCTTATAACTCAAGAACGGCTTCACCAATCTTGATGAAAATTTGTATGTAGTAAGAACATGAGATTGTACAAATGATAGGCTATATGATGTTGGTAAACATAATAATTATTTTATTAAGCATTCATTGATCCATTATTTTTGCACAGCGAAGCGGGCGGGTGACTGCTAGTGTTTCTATAAAGATATACACGCTACTTCAACATTATACAGACCGGGCGCGTTAACCACTGCACCACACAGAGATATTCATCTTTTACCTTTGGAAAAGCGCCGCCAGATTGCTTGATCTTCCAAGAAAATTGCAAATAGTTTTATTGACTAACCTGAGTTTGTGTCCAAATCACCCTCAGCGCTCCAGCGAAGCCCTTTAGGTTCAACCCCCTTATACATATCCCCCCGCCTCATCAAACTTTAGGCAGAACTCTTACTTATACGCACGTGCAACTCTTATAACACTATCGAAGCAGCTTGACATTGATCTGCTCAACACTAGCGAGGCGTCGATTAGACGCCCTCTAAGTCAGATGTTCTTTGATAGTATTACATTAAGTTATTTTTAACTTGTAATATATTAGATCTTATTTTTGCATAATTTTCAAAGCATGTCATATTTGAGTAGCTCATTTTTAATGTTTTTATTTGTGAGGACCTGTTAATGGCTTTCAGTAGCTATTTAAATGTTTATTTATATATAATAGTCGTTGGTCTTCCTAAAATAAAACGAAATAAAATAAAATAAAATATAGTAAAATATTCTCGCTGCATTTAGGGGCTCGGCCGCGGGAGCGTTTCACACTAACATCCTCCGCCCTAAATAGACAAATTAAGCATATACCTTTATATTTTTGTAACTATGTAAAATACTTCTTGGCGCAAAAGTGAAGGGTACCTAACGAGAATGTCTGCGGTTTTATTTTATTTTCTAATGATGTCTTATGAATATTAATGTGAAATAGTGGTGGATTATTAACCACGTTGTGTTCGTAAACGTGCATGAGTGTTGGCAAATCAAACAAAACAGTGCAACGTCAATTTTCAAATTCTGTCTAGAAGTCCGCGTGAGGACTCGGGATGGTGGATCCATCTTTACTCAAGGGGTTGATCATTTACTCATTACTAGAATAATTTATCATCATCACATATTAATAAAGGAAATATTGTTTATTTGGTTATACAACGTGTAACAAAAAGGTGTGGTCAAAATGAAAAGGTCCAAAGTTTATTCCATCTATAACTTGTATGTGTTGTTATTAAGAGATAATTATTAATTTTAATTTGTCATGCATTGGTTAATGAAATATTTATATTAGTGAAGTGATGCGCGTCAGGCGCGTAAGCAAGCAGCAGTGATCACACGTAATGTAACTTACGTACGTAAGTACACAGAAGTTACTAAACCGCTAGGGCTGAGAAATATTTATCTTGATGTGACGTCACAAAAGAAATACATATTTAATTAAGAAATTTGTAATTAATTTTCTCTGTTTTTTTTTTATAGTTAAGTTCTGTATTTATGTTTGTTTTGTATAATAATAATATCACTTTTATATTATAATAATAATATCTAGACACGAGGTAGCGTGTCAAGCCAAGTTCAAGCTAACAGAACTGACGAGCAGCACCGTGTGTAATATTACACAAGCCATTTGGAGCCACTTTTGACCCCCTCAGTACTCAAAAACTATTTCACATAAACATGTCAAATTTGGCTCATATATCATAGTTCGTATATGAGGAGTAGCCAAGTTAGACCTTAGGCTTCAATATATTATCCTAAGTTATAAGAAGAAATGATATTTTAAGTTGTTATAAAATATTTTATGTTGTTATAAATAAATTTCAGGACTGACCATTGAACTTGGCACCCATTTAGATCTCACTTCTTTTGTCGTTGAAGTCAACAACCAAGGCATATATCATAATATTGAACTTGGCTCTCATTTCACATTTATGTTTTGATGGGATAAATGTTTTATACAGCGTGACTATGCGAATATGGGCTCCATCTTGCAAGAGCATTTCCAGTTAAACAAAGAATTTAAACGGGGATTAATGCAAACTAATTAGTAAAAGGTATCATACCTTCTTTCCGACGTTTCGACCGAGTAACAGTCAGCCCGTGACCACGGTCGTTGTAACTCGGTTTAGTGAAATTGGTTTGAGTTATTCCCCGTTTAAATTCTTTGTTTGTTACCTACTAGCGATCCGCCCCGGCTTCGCACGGGCGCAATGCTGATACTAAAAGCTTGTATTTATACATATAAACCTTCCTCTTGAATCACTCTATCTATTAAAAAAAACCGAATCAAAATCCGTTGCGTAGTTTTAAAGATTTAAGCATACATACATAGGGACAGACAGACGACAGCGGGAAGTTACTTTGTTTATACTATAGTGATTGAACGCTAACGTTTTTTTTTTCTTTTTGTTGATGGCTTCGTGCGATTAGCACATTTAGCCAGTGTCAAAGTAATTTTTCTAACATAAATAATATAATACATAAATAAACAATATTTCTTTTCTTTATGATGAATGATAATAGAAATGAGAAGTGAGAAATGATATACCCCCCAACCCCTCGAGTAACTCAGTAAAGATGTGGGGCTTTACTAAGTCCTCGGGCGGACTTCTTGAGAGAATTTGAAAAGTGACGTTGCACTGTTTTGTTTCATTTGCCAACACTCATGCACACTCACGAACACTTAACGGTTAATAATCCACCATTGTTTCACATTAATATTCGATATAACACAATTTTTTTGAAAATAAAACAAAACCGCAGACATGACTCTTCACTTTCCCGCCAAGAAGTCCAACGCTAACGTTTAAAAGCGTATATTAGCATTTCCGGTGTTGCCAACTTATAAGTGTGGCTAACTATTTAAAACATAAACTAACAACTGCTATATAATGTGGAGTAAATGCCTGCACTCTAGCAAGTGTAGGTAACCTAGATAGAACTATTTTCTTAAGGCCCATGAAACCTGTCTTCTCAACTAGATCAAAACCTTGGTTTGACCGTCTAACTTGCAAAGGAAGTGAAGTACGGAAACAAACTACAGTAATTAAGTACGTTCTTCGGTTGTGAACGTATTATAAAACCTTTCATAAAAATACTACATTATAATAAAAGTAGGTACATATAACCCACCTCTACATTATATTAATAAATAAATAAATATATATTGAATAAATATATATATTTACATCGCAGACATCTTCTTGCGTTTTTAAACTTGTCTTGCTTACTTCGTCTCGTGGATTTTTTTTTTAAATTGATTTGTTAGTGAATATTGTTAATTTATATACTGTTCGATAAACATTTAATTTATTGACATTACAAAGTTCAATGTTTAAATTTTAAAGAAATAAATTCGAAATAACTTAATGTTACGCAAATATTGCAGTAATTTTATTTTGTAATTAAGGATATTTTTATCATTATGATATTCTCGCAATTAACTAGTCCCTAGTAAATATTATGTAGGTGCTGTCAGCTTGATTTGATATGACTCCCAATGTTTTTAAAATGAGTTTGTCAAAGGGAAATGCAAAAGTAAATCTATACCAATATTATAAACAGGAAACCTTTGTATTTTTGTATGTATGTAACAAATAAACTCAAGAATTACTGGACGGATTTAAAAAATTCTTTCACCATTAGAATCCTACATTAGCGTTGACAAACATAGGCTATATTTAAAAAAAATGCGGTACGAAGTCCGCCGGGTCAGCTAGTAAAATATAAATTAAGTTATTAAAAGCAATAAGAGTTACATACTGAGGCATACTCACTAAAACTTGTACAGTCGCCGGCACATCAACCTATCCAAAAGTACAAATGTAAAAAAAATTTCACGAGCAGGATTTGAACCTGCACCCTTCTGACATTCCGGGTCAGGTGCTCTTCCAATTGAGCTATCGTGGTTCTAACCAGCCCGCCGAAATTATTCAACACTTTTTACTTTGAAAGCCAAAGGCGCCCATTCTATGTCAACAACTACCGTCACTAAAATTTTTTCAACATTTGTGTTTTTGTAATTTGTTCGCAACAAAAATTATTTGAACATTCTATCCAAAAGTGTCAAATTTCTTCAATAAATGTTCAACCTTATACACCTAGGTATAAAGTTCAAAATCTATTGAGGAAATTTGATAGATTCTGGTAGTCTTATGTGCAGCCGTATGGTGTTCTTCGTGTTATTCGTGAAGGTCATTGGGACCGCCAGACTCCCGTGAGGCTCGTGCAATGCCTTAATTTATGACAATGTGTTGCCCACTGGGAATCCAACTCGGAATCTGTTGGTCGGAGACTGCGCTATACAATATGGTAAAAAAAACCGTGTCCGATCGCAAAAGGGTAAATTCAAATTCAAAAAAAAATTCAAAAATTCTTTATTCAGTATTGGAGATTACAAAATTTTTATCAGTATTAGGGATCTCCAGTTAAGTACTAAGTACCTGTTTTAGAAGATCCTGCTCTTCCATAACAATGTGGTAACATGTTAATGCTCCAGTGTAAAGAAACTTAATCTTAAAGTTATATTTTTATGAACATGAAAAAATAAAAATAAAAGATAAGTAATAGATGTGTGTGTGTGTATGTCTCTCTGTGTGTGTGTGTGTGTGTGTGTGGGGGGGGGGGTGTGTGTGTGTGTGTGGGGGTGTGTGGGGGTGTGTGTGTGTGTGTGTGTGTATGTATGCGTGCGTGCATGCGAGGGTGAGTGTGTGTGTGTTTGTGTTGTGTTATGTTTAAAATCATCTTTGTTATTGTTATTTGTAAATAGGTATACAAATAACAATAACAAAGAAAATAATAAACAAATATTATTCATGAAAATAAAAGAGTAACCGTAATTTAAAACGCAAGTTTTTTGTACTGAAATTGCTCAAATTACCCCAAAATCTAGCTAATATTATAAATGTGACCACACTTTCCATCAATGGCGGCGGCGCCAAAGGCCCTACCTACCGAACTGCCGACAAAAGTATTGTCATGTAAGTTTTGTCATTTAACAAAATTTTTATCGCGGTTATTTAAAAAAAAAATGATTAAGAGTACTGAATCTCGATACCTAATAAAACCTTAACGGATCGGACAGGGTTTTTTTTACATATTGTAGAGACCACTTTTGCACACATTGTGATTGTGAATATTGAGATTATCATTTTATTACTGCTTGCCACAGAAGTGCGTCAAAACGGTCGATCGACCGGAGAATCGAAGATCCAGTATTTATATTTGAATCGGTGACTAATTCTCACGCTATAAAAATATCAATTTCGAGAACACGTTTTTTATTGTTCAAATTAAATTAAAAATATACGTTACTGATACGTTACGTTACTGATAGAAATATTTAATAAACCTAATTGCATTTCTGTTAATTGTTTGAAATTGAAAAAGACAGAATGTATAGCGCTAAACATAGTAAGTAAGCGCAAATCTAATTAACCAACACCTTTAAAGCCTTAAACTGATGTTACTGAATTAAACTCACTTGTTTCTTGAACGGCGTCACCCACTCCGGCGTTTTCCCCATGACGACAACTTCAAATTATAACACAACGTACACATAGAAATCTATAATTGTCACGGGATACATTAAAACGCAAGCACTATTGTGTATCGTCATGTACGCACACCGATCGCCGCCACACTAACAATATTGACGCGATAATCTGTCATTGACAAACGAAGATTACATCACATACCAATACCACTTGAAACTAGTCTAACTCCAAGATATATCATTCATAGAAATATACATATAGTATTGTAACTTTTCACTAACAATTTATTCAAAACATCACCGCGAATGATAGCAATGTAAGCTTTTGTTTTGTAAGTAACTGTTGTATTCAAAACACATATTGTGTTTGTAGTCAGAGTCTATATTTAAAACGCACTTCGTGGGTGATTTTAACACGGAAATAGAATGGGAATATATAGATTGGGTACCTAGACATGCTGCAAGAAGTGCAGTGCCTTCTGAAGCTAGTTCAGCACTGCAGTATGGCGTCTCGCCAAAATAGCTTGTGTTGTGAAACTTATGAAGTAAAACGGTGGGTTTTCTATCGCGTATAGCTAACACGTGGCGGGTTTAGAGTTCTGTCCGAGGCAGGAAGAAGGTTGTCCTTTAAAAGCGCGTTTTTTATTGACACCGAATGCTTAATTCGAGATTTATTTTCAATTCGATCACGCTAACGAAAAAGTTTGTATGTCATTTAAGGATTAGAAGCAGCGCCTTTTTGGTGTCAAACAAGGAGATTAACTGCAAAACTAATGCTCGTCTTTTTTAAATGTGATCGAATGGTAAATAAAAGTTGCACGAGTCAAAATCAAAGTGAAAGAAAAAAAAAAAGTTCAAATAAACTTAAGAAAAGTGCTTTTGAATCGTCCTAATATTTTTTTACCTACTACCCATTGAATACGTCTATTTTTTAGCTGTGGAGACAAAGACATTTAACTTATTAAGTCCTCGCGCGCCATATGAACGCACGGTCGTACACAAGGTGGCCAGCTAATTATACCTACAGCGCGGGACGGGTTAAATCTTTTTGTATGTACTAATCGCACGAAGCCATCAACTAAATGAAAAAAAAATCTCTTTGTGTGGAGATAAATGGTCGCAAGAAACTCCTTAGCATGGAACGAGGCTGATGGAAGTAGGTCATCGTTTAGAAGTTTGCGACACCGAAAGGGTACCTTGCGCCTTCGTCGACTTGAAGCTTCAGATTAAGATTAGCTGCCCTGTATGAAATAAATAATTTAAAAAAAAATGCGTTTATTTCAGTAATCTTAGATACAACACATTGCTGAGACATCCCATTAAGTAATCAAAAGATATTTGTTTTGGGAATGACCCGCTACTTCCCCTATGGATAACAGTAGATTACAAAAGAAATTAAGCAATTTGTGTGTGTGTGTGTGTGTGTGTGTGTGTGTGGGGTGAGTGTGTGTGTGTGTGTGTGTGTGTGAGGGTGTGTGTGTGTGTGTGGGGTGTGTGTGTGTGTGTGTGAGTATGTGCAAGTTACAAGTTCGTACAAGTTCGTCAAAATTCATATTGGGTTCTGTTATCTGGTTAGACAATTCTAGTTAAAAGATTTTCGACTTCTAAATAAGTTAGTGCCCCTAACCACTGCGTCAGACATTTTTTGCACGTATACAGAGGCATATGATATATTTTGAGTATTTTGTTAAGTTTATTATACACAAATGCAGATTGGGATGGGTATTGTCTACTAGCAAAGTTAGTACGTGCAGTGGGTAAACGGGCAACAATATGATTTCTCCTTTTCCTTTGAATTGAATCTATGAACGGTAAAGATTTATGACATTTTAGGGTCAAGTTAAGTATATATAACTTCCGAACTGAAAGAAGTTTACTAGTTTGATAAAGGGTTGTTGTAGAGAATCTGTAAGGTTTGAAATACATGACCTTTATAAGATTATTGTGATACAAAATGTTAACCGTTGTAATTGTATATTTGTGACATCATCAGCTTATTTTATGTCCCCACTGCTGGGGCAGGAGCCTTCCCTATAGATGGATAGGGAGAACGGGCCATAAACCACCACGCGGGCCCAGGGGACCTACAGCTTTACTTGCCTTCCGAAGCATGGAGGAGTTCGAGATGATTACATACATTTTTGTTACCCATCCGATGACCGTTCTATTGCGAAAATTACTTAACCTAAGCAATTGCAGACCGGGCGCGTGTCATCGATTTCTTCACTTTGTATATACATATATACATATACATTGTATATACATGACAGCTTAATATAAGAAATGTTTAATAAAATAAATATTTATTGCTGCAGAACCCGGCCGCTAAAATGCAACTAGTAGATTGCTCAGCTCCATTCCACTAGCACGTGAGTAGTAATTTACGTTAATTCATAGAAGTAGTGGTCGATGACGTCATTCACTAATGATTTTCTATTCTTGTTATAGGGACTTGACAATTATTGCACTTACATGTAAGTACTTACCTAACAACTTATGACTGCGTCACAACTATTTTGTAAAATATAGGTAACAATTTTATTTATGTTTATGTAGAGGTCAGAGCTCCCTGTGTGGTGCCGGGGATAAAGAATTGCACCACCCCATCTCTTCCCGTGGGTGTCGTAAAAGCCGACTAAGAGACTATTCCAGAGGATGGGCAGCAGCATCTCTCTGAGGTTAACTCTCAATCAACTTACTGCGATCGCCAACCCGCCTGCCAAGCGTGGCGATTATGGCAAATCCCCTCATGTATCCTTATGTATCCTTGGAAGAGGCCTTTGTCCAGCAGTGGACGTCTTTTGGCTGAGATGATGATGATGATGATGAGAGGTCAGAAAGCGCGATCCTAACAAGGATCCTAACACTAGTGCTTGCCTAGTGGTCAAAATTCGACCGTAACTAACAAAATATACAATGTACTGATTGTCTTACATATTATACATTTCTTTGTAGCACCTTCTCCATACCTATGAACTTTAATCTCACACAACTTCGCGCGCGTATAAAATGTACTCAAAAAGAGGAATTAACGTATTAATTAAGTAAGTACCTAAATAAATAAATAACAACTGGATTTGATTACGTAGTTTTTGCGTACAGCTCTACTATACTCATTATATCTCAATAAGGACAGTAATCATTGTGAAAGTTTGACACAACAATATTTCATATACCTACTTAGTACATTAAAATATGGGTGCAACTATTGGTCATATCTGGGGGCACGGCAGTGCAGCAAAAAATAACGATTTCCCCAAAATACTTCTTCCTTTTTTTACTCTTTTAAAAGAAAATAAACAAAATTCCTGAGACACGTCATTCTTTATTTATAGAAACCAACAGTTTATTACAATTTATACTTATTCTACTGATAATTACAATAAGTAAAGCCAATTACAAGTTTCTGCATTTTCAATTTTTTTAAAAATTCTTTTGTAATGAGTCACAAAATAGAGACACAAAAAAAAACGCAATAAACGGAACAAAATAAACTTTGCAAAAATTTTACTAATCTTATACCTAATTAAAAACTCATTAACTACGAAGCTAGCCAGTCGTTGAACGCTGCTATTTAAATGAGAAATAAATCTGAATATATAATTAATAATTATAGTCATATAAACTTTGTTTAATAAACACCACTTGATTACTTTTTATTTTTTCTGCACTTCTTAATTATCGCACTTGATAGCTTCGATTATGTTTTTTTAAAGGTAAATTTGGACATGAAGAAAACATCTTCCTTGCTATAAAGAGTGCACGTTAGGACAGCGTTACTGGAGTACTTGGTAGAATGACTTGGAACGTGCAACAGAGGTGTGTGTCGAGTACGACGTGAAGGGACACGATATGCTACTTTAGAGACTAATTGCGGACAGTCAACGCGATTACGAATAATGTCAAACAATAAAGACATATAGTATATATATAGACATATAGACTTAGTAAAGCCCCACATCTTTACTGAGATACTCGAGGGGTTGGGGGGTATATCATTTCTTATTTCTATTATCATTCCTCATCATCATACTATAATGAAATAAATATTGTTTATTTATGTATTACTTGTAAGAAAAATTACTTTGACACTGGCTAAATGTGCTAATCGCACGAAGCTATCAACTAAATGAAAAAAAAAACAAAAATCTCTGGAGCTACTGGTCCAATTCCAAAAATTCTTTCACTGATAGAATGCTGCGTTCCTTGCGGGTAAAGGCTACATTTAATTTTTAAAAAGATTTTATTTTTTAAATCACAAATCTACGCGGACGAAGTCGGGAATTGAAGTACTAGTTTATTATAATATAGAAATTACAATTAAATTATAATTAAACGCGGTTGACAATGTACGATGATGGAAACAGAGTGACCGTCGCGTCGTCGGAAAGTTCCGATGACTGGCGGCGACCTGCGGCCACACATTGTAGCGAATCAGCGCCTCGTGTCGCTGATTGACGCAATTACAATATCTATATATTAATACGTGAAGCAAAAAGTTGGTCCCCTATTTTACGAAAATTGCGCGGACGGTATGAAATTTCGCACACTTAAAGTTTATATAGAGAAGTATTGCATAATGTTAATATTTTCTTTAAATTATGCATACAAAATACAATAAATCAATAAAACAAACATTACACACACTACCATATTTAACACACGCATATATATTTGACACACACGCATATACTCTTTTCAAAAATTTCAAAAATGGAACAGGAGCGGCCGAAATCTGTCAATGCCAATCCAAACTCACATTCTATATTTTTAATTTTTCATTGCTTATGATTCAAACCGTGCAGCCTTAATAAAATTATGGTCGAATTTCGATCACTGGGCGACCACTAGTTTAGATAAAAATAAGGTCGGTGCTGCATCGGCGTTTCCTTTGTGGCGCAATGGCATAACATACGTCTTTGACGATATATAAAGACAATATAACTTCCTATGTAATACATTTTAATCTGTTGTTTGTATCACACTCCATGTTAATGATCCATTCAGATAAGTTGATTGCGGCTGAAGTGTCCGAGTGACCTTCTGGATTGATTACCATTATACCTACCTATATCCTATATGACTGAAAATGTAGTTACAGTCACTTATCATCATAAATAAGGAATGCTATTATATTTTTTATTATTTTATAAAGGAACGCGAAAAATTATTCACTATTAATGATAGGTACTACTTAATAAAATTGCATTCCGCTTAGCTAATGCATTTCGGTAAAAGATTGGGAGCTAACTATCATGCAAAGTATGGTGTAGTATTTAAAGTAGCTAATGAAAGTTTCAAATAAACGTTTCTTTTTCAAAATATAGAAATATATTTATGCAAATTTTGTTGCACAATACCATTTGGATAGAGACACGATAGCGTAATTGAGAAGCACACCTGACCCGGATTAACAAAGGGTGTGGGTTCTAATCAAGCTAGTAGGTTTTTTTCCAAAACTTTTCCATGTTGTTTCTTACTGTCAGAGCTGGTTTAAGCCATGTATAGGACCTTAGGCGCTGCATGTTTCCGAGAACCTATCTTTTTTTTATTTTTTTTTATTAATGGTCCACCAAACTGGTATGTACACTAAAAAAGCATGGTAAGTAACATATTACATGATATTAACAAAATAGGCGCAAGACCTTCTCGAAGTGAACACTGCATGCAATTAAAATATTAATTAAAACAGTAAATGATTATTTACATATAATTTTACGCAATTTTTGTTGCGAACAAATTACAATTTGAAAAAAGACCTTTGTCTTTTTTGTTGAAAAAATTCCACGAGACCCGGCAAATGACCCGGCATGTCATGGGGCGCGGGTTCGAATCCCGCTCGTGGAACTTTTCAACGCTTTGTATTTTTTCAAATTAAAACAGTAAACATAATATTTTAAAAACAAATCCATTAACAACATTAATAAAAGCAAAATAAATTATTGAAATAAATTCCTAAAATAAATTTAAATATTTCTAGACTAAACAAAAAAATAGCCGCATTGGGCCAGCTTAGTGAGTTATGGTCGGTTCTTTCCATATGTTTTCATTCATGTGGGTTAACAGAGGCTAGATGTGGGACGCGATTATTGCGAATAGTTATGTTATATAACAATAAACACCGAAGGTGCCAGTGTTAATTTTTATAGCAAATACACTGATAGTAGCTTTTTTATCGTCAGCTCTAATACGTAAAGGCGCTATGTATTAAGAATAATAATATAATGATTTTTAACAACCTCATTATAACATTAACAACGACATCAGAGAAACAGGTCCTGGGTAAGAGGGATACCAGCGCTGAGTGGTAGCAAGGAGACCGTTGAGTGGTAGCAAAGAGACCGTTGAGTTTTAGTAGTTATGTAATTATTAATTATGTATATATTAATTAATGGGTCGAAGTGTTACTGCAAGAGGGAAACCTCAGCAGGCCCCACTAAGATAAGATAGGATAAGATAAGATAAGATAGTAGTTATGTAAAAAGTAAATAAATAGCTTAAAACTCTCCCACAGCTAGACAAATGCCTCCATCATTAAAATCAAGTCATCACTGCAATTGATGGGCAATGGCTTGGTAATGGTCAAACAAGGGTTGGTTGATAAGACTCCCTTCTTTTAACTAGATAATATATCCTTTGGCTTATAAAGTAAAATTAGATAGTGTTGATTGATTTCGGCGAGTTGGATTGAGCCACGATAGCATAGTTGGCAGTGCACCTGACCCGGCATGTCATGGGGAGCGGGTTCGAATCTCGCTCGTGGAATTTTTTCAACACTGTCTTTTTCAAATTGTAATTTGTTCGCAACAATATTTGCGTAAAATTATAAAGAGGAAAGCTTTGTATTTTCGTATGTATGAATGTTTGCAACGAATAAACTCAAAAACTACTGGACCGATTAAAAAAATTCTTTCACCATTAGAATGCTATATCAGCGCTGAGTAACATACTTAGGCTATATTTAAAAAAAATGCGATACGAAGTCCGCCGGGTCAGTTAGTCATAGATAAAATAGTTATATGGGTCTATCCCCCTCTTCCCTGGTCCAACCACTAAAAGCTCATCGAGGACGTGTAGGTGACCTACTCACTAAAAGACCTAGTCCCATCCCACACCGCCAGGGGATTGGGTCGGGACAAGATTGTGATTAAGTTTTAGAATAGTGGTAACATAATTATCGGAAGAGAATATTTATATAAAAATACAGTGAAAAAATTAAACGCCCACCTGACCCAGCCAGGAATCGAACCTGGGTCTTCCGCAATCCGGGCGAATGCACTGACCGTTATGCTACCGGGAAGCCTTCCCGGTAGCATAACGGTCATTAAGTTAGTTAGTTAATTTTTCACAGTATTTTTATATAAATATTTAATTTAGCTTAAGCGTAGCAATTATCACTTAAAAATAAAAGTGAAAATCGGAAGAGAAGTTACAAAAACTCATTAAATTCTAACTCTAAAATATAGATCAAGAGCTCTTTTGGACTTTTTTGGTTCTGATAATACCCATTATAGTATAGCATAGTATTACATGACTGGCACTAGTATAGTAAACATTGTGTAAAAAAGAGTATTTTAGCATACTCTGTTAGTGTTATAGATTATAGAGTACGCCTACATGATATAGAGTATAATACTCTATTTTAGAGTACGGTTGGCAACCCTAGCTGTGGTAAGCGCTGAAAAATCGCAAACGGCACAAATACGCTAACCTGGGTCGTAATTATTTATTTGTTCCGATTGCGGTGGAAACAATGGGTCCATGGGGACCGGAGGCAAGGCAGCTTCTTAATGAGTTAAGTGCTCGCCTTATTGAGGCCTCCGGTTACAAGAAGGCTGGCAGCTACCCCTGCCAGCGTATTGGCAATCCAGAGGGGCAATGTTGCCAGCAATCTTGGGACCGTTCCCATGAGCCCACAGTTGGATGACACCTTTTATTTATAGGTATTTATTTTTTAATTTGCCATTTATTTTTCTGATTTCTGTTATGTTTCTTTTTGTTGTGTTTATACAAAACTCATCGCATCAAATTAGTCACAAAATTATTCAACACTATTTTCAAATTGTAATTTGTTTGCAACAAAAGTTGCGTAAAATGTATGTAAAATTTCGTACCCGTTTTTAGGAAAATTGCGCGGACGGAAGGGTATGAAATTTCGCACGCTTATAGTTTATATAGAGAAGGTTATCCGAATGTTAATATATTTTTAAAATTATGCATAAAAAATACATTAAATCAACAAAAACAACATTACACACACTACCATGTATTTGACACACACGTATTGTTTGTCTTTAATGCGGCCGACATCTGTCAACGCCAATCCAAACTCACATTCTATCTTTTTAAATTTTTCATTGCTTAGGATACAATCCGTGCAGCCTTAATAAAATTACGGTCGAATTTCGACCAATGGGCGACCACTAGTCTTTAAAATTAGGTAATTAGGTAATAGTAATCGAAAATTATTAGTTATAGATATGAGGAGCTCGATGGCGCAGTGGCTAACGCGTCCGGTCTGCGAGTGCTGAGGTTAAGCATCTTTCGCAGAGGCCAGTCATCGGATGGGTGTCCAAAAATGTATCCTCTCGAGCTCGTGCCTCGGAAGGCACGTTAAGTCGTTGGTCCCGGCTGCATTAGCAGTCGTTAACAACCACCAATCCGCACTGGGCCCGCGTGGTGGTTTATGGCCCGTCCTTCCTATCCATCCATAGGGAAGGCTCGTGCCCCAGCAGTGGGGACATAAAATGAGCTAATAATGATGATGATTAGTTATTATTGCAGTTTTCTAAAATCGGTGCTTCCTATCACTGCAGCGCATTACCTATAAGCTGAAATGAGCAATTTATTTGCGATAAGATTGCACGCACCCACCAATTGATTATCATTTTAAATACTTAGTTTTCCAGACTTATTAAATAGTTAGTTATATGCTTAAAAAATATATAAAACCAAATGTTTTATCCGTTTTTTTGGTGTTCTTTTACAACTTTTTGTCCACCAGTCCTTTTTGAACTTTTCCAGACATAAAGCGAAATATTCAATTAATTGTTGAAATAACTTTTTTTTAATGTTAAAAGGAGGCAAACGAGCAGGCGGGTCACCTGATAGAAAGTAATCACCGCCGCCCATCGACACCCGCAAAACCAAAGTAATCGCAGAACGCAGATGCGTTGCCGGCCTTGAAGAAGGAGTTGGATCTTGAGGAGGGGGTAGGAATTGGGAAGGGGGAGGGGTGAGAGATGGGCCTCCGGTACTTTAACAACGAGTGCCATTGTTTCACGCCGATGTTCTGTAAGAGGGTGGTATTACGCCGGGCGAGCCGGCCCATTTCGTGCTGCAACGCAGCAGAACTATACTTTCGTATGTAACATCCAAGTAAAACTGAACAAAACCAATCGCTTATTATTTTCTTGCAAATAACAAATTCTTTCTTTAGCAATTTGTAACGCTAATAGTTAAGCTGTTAAAAGCAGCTGTTTGCATAAGCAAATCATTTATAAAGAAAGAAAAAAAAAAGACAAAGCATGTACCGACAATAACAAAAAAGAGTTCAACAAACAAAGTAACAACAGACATGTACAGTCGCGAGCATTAACATGTAAACAATGTAACCCTTAACACAATGGAATAAGAGTCAAAACTAGTTAAAAGTGTTTACATAATCTAAGCAACAGTCATAATAACTACACATCATCGTGTGTGTGTCGGTGGAGTGTTTGAGGGTGTGTGTGTGTGTGTATGTTGTGATAGGCATACATAGCATGGCGGATCATCACAACAAACTTTTTATAATTTTGTCTATGAAAATTTAATTTTTGTGTAAATATTATTATGGTACGAATTATATTATCATAATTTTTATATGGCTGCACGCCTTAGAGCAGTTGGTTCAATGGACTAAGCTGCACGCAGCCAAGTAACCTCTGCAGCGTCGGGCAATCCAATCCGGGCAAGTGTTTTCTAATAATCATCATCATCATTAATGAAATTTAATGATTGATATTCTGGTTGACAAAATTTTCTTTTTTTTTAAATTTTATCTGTAATTTTTAATAGTTTTATTTTTGCAATGTAAGTAGTTATTTATTATCTGAAAACTCATTAGATATAATTTTTCCGTATGACTTGCTTGTGTTTTGGGTATAACTCTGTAAACTTGCTTGACAATGAAATAAATAAATAAATAAATAAATAAATCATCATCATCATCTCAGCCAAAAAGACGTCCACTGCTGGACAAAGGCCTCCCTCAAGAATAAATAATTTTGAGAGGAATTTGCCATAATCGCCACGCTTGGCAGGCGGGTTGGCGATCGCAGTAAGGTGAGAATAATCATAGAGAGACGCTGCTGCCCATCCTCTGGAATGGCCCCATAGTCGCCTTCTACGACACCCACGGGAAGAGATGGGGTGGTGCAATTCTTAACCCCCGGCACCACACGGGGAATAATTCTAATAATCATGGTTTTATTTAAATATAAGTAAAACATGGATTGATTAAAAAAATTTGAAAAAAAATTATTTACTCATTAAACAGTTTTATTTATCATTCAACACAACACTGTCTTACTCAGTCTGATAAACACTACCATTGTTGATATGTGGATGACTTCAGAAGATAATCTTATCTTGTTATAGCTATAGCTAGCTGGCTATAGCCAGGCGGACTTAAAACGAGCCTTATTACCACGCAAACCTAGTCAAATAACATATATTCCTCGTTGGGAATAGCAACCAAGACCTCGAGGTCTGAAGACCGGTGGTGCAGCCACTAGTCCACAAAGGCGGCAATCCATTCTGATGATTGTATTATAAAAACAAGTTGCAGAAAATAAGTTAGTTGTGAGGAAGGTAAGTCGTTATCATTCTTAAATTATCTTAACTAGTTTTACTTTACATCAAAATAACAATTACGTCGATAAATTAATTATATTAATATACAAACCGATTAGATAGCATTAATTTCTATCTATAGATGATATTTTTCAAACAATGAATTTGATTTGATTAGTATTAAAGAAGTCTTTGAATGATGAGTTCTTCATTTCTAAGACAGGTAAATCAAATACTTTAAATATTTATTTACATCTCCGTCATAAGGTCGTGAAGCAAATTTTTAACTTAAAAATACTCTGTGACAAGTAAATTGCTTTTTTAATGATATCACCGATTTATTGGATGTGTTTGTGATGTGTTTCGAGTGAATACCTTGTTTCGGAAATTGATGTGTTGCCCGTCTTTAATCTAAGTGGAATGACAGTTCCACAGTCTTCAAAAGGCTGTCACGAAATGGAACTCTTTCCTCCGTGTTTTGTCTAGTTATTAATCTGTAATGAAGTTTACATACAAATACAAATAAATTTATTTGATAAATGCTTACTTACAAGCTTAAAAAATAGTGGAAAATAGTGTTACCTAAATATAAGCATAATTTTCAAGGAGGCTAAGATTTTCTATAGGCACTGCTTGACCTGTGGCGGTCAAGTAAGACGTTTAAATAAATATAGAGTTATAATTGTTGTAAAAGGTGCATCATATTCACATATACCTATCTACTTTAGTACCTCCATGAATGTCTGCGTGAATTTATAGCTCTACGTCAAAAGAAGTGAGCGAATCTTGAGCCTCGCAATTCTCAAAGAGCATCTCTTAATTTCGCATAGCTCCAAAATGCGGTTGTAGATGAATCGGAAAGCGAAACATTTAAACCGTTGAGCAAAGGTGGTTTTAACTAATACCGATCGTACCCTAAATACTCTTCTGTCAAGCATGACATGAACATGAACGCGCGAACAAAACAAAGAATATATGTTCCAAGCATAAGTCTCACCTTCCGGATGGATAGGGAGAACGGGCATTAAACCACCACGCGGGCTCAGTGCGGATTGGAAATTGTCAACGGCTGCTAATGCAGTCGGGACCAACGGCTTTACGTTCCTTCCGAAGCACGGAGGAGCTCGAGCTGATAAATTTTTGGTCCCCCATCCGATGGCCTTTGCAAAAGTTGCTTAACTTCAGCACTCGCAGACCGGGCGCGTTAACCACTACGCCATCATCGAGCTCCTCCAAGCATAGGTATACTAAGTTTATTAGTAAGTCCCTTTATCTGCCAGTGACCAGCGCAGCTCTTTCTTGTCCAGTGAGAGGCGACAAACCCTCGGATTCTGAGTATCTAAAGGAAGGCAGCGATTTCACACACGAAATCAAACAGAAGACAAATAGGACCTATGCTACATGTTATATTATATGCCTTTAAAGGCGCCCCTCAGGTTGTTCAGCTCCCGATCCAATACGAGCCCCTCGGTGAATCTAGTAGGACACACGGCAACGGCGACACGCACTATAAAGACGACGACGAGTAAATCCCCATTAAGCCCCGTGGGCCCTACTACTAGTGCGTGATGCCCTCTAGAAAACCTCTGACGATGTTTCGTTTCACACGGCTTGAGGAACCCTTTTAGTTTCTCGCCGCCCTCAAAAAAGTCCGAAAACGCTGAAAAAACCTTTGCAACTTCTATATTGCAAGTTGGTAGCAGCAGACCCCTAAGCCATGTTAGATGACAGCCTAAGATATATTGTGATATTATAATATTGAGTGAATGAGTATGTAAAGTGTAAATATACATACTTACAAGTAGTAGTGAAGTGTATATTAATTAGTAACGAGTATTTATTCAAGTGGTGAAAGTAGTGACACCACGGTGTGGTTAATAATATTATCTCGCAAAACTTTGTGATTTTCATTGTCTCAATATAAAAGTTATAAAATTTATATACCTACCTTGGGTTTACTACGCCATATCGAAACACTATTTACAGAAACACGTTGACATACCCGGATGACATTTCACTGACATATCGTTTTGCGGAATATTTGTTTGATGGAATGTTTATTATACCTAGCGGTTATTAGTCCGATGGTTCATTACCTCAAAAATTTATACTCGACTAGATCAGTCGATGTTTTGCTTAGCAATTCTATCATTTATGAATATTTTCCCAGAGATTCTACGACTGTTACAAGGATTTTCTTTTCATTCATCCCGGTCAGTCGCCATCGAGCTATTTATTCGTATCATTATTCACACAGTATGCAACGGACGGAAAAAACTATTATGAAGTTGATGAATAAAGTGATTAATTTTACACAACGCATAGGTACAGACAACAGCATGTCAAACGTAACACTTTGGACATTTTTATTTGTATTCATACGAAATAAACTTTCGTAATAAAGTTTCTTTTTTATCATAATTAGGTTTATTCATATGGAGCTCGATGGCGCAGTGGTTAACGCGCCCGGTCTGCGAGTGCTGAGGTTAAGCAACTTTCGCAAAGTCCGGTCATCGGATGGGTGACAAAAAAATTATCATCTCGAGCTCCTCCATGCTTCGGAAGGCACGTAAAGCCCCGGCTGCATTAGCGTCGTTACCCCGCCCGATCCTCTAAATGTCACTACACATTTACAGAATACACTAAACATGCACACTAGCTTAGGTCCAAGACACCGTACTCGTAGAACAAGGGTACAAAAAACCGGTTCACACGCGCTCTATACCAGGTACAGACATGTACCTGGGCGCTTCTCTCCTCCTCCACGGCCCGGTCTACCCGAGCCGAGGTCCGAGCCTTTAGAGGCGCCCTCGGGTGGTTCCGCCCCCCGATCCGATCCGAACCCTTCCGAGAATCAGTAAGGCACGGGGACGCGCACTAGTGCGCGATGCCGTTCCCTCTAGAAAACCTCCGAAGGTGATTCGTTTCACACGGCTTGAGGGACCCTTTACGTTCCTCGCCGCCCCCAAAAAAGCCCGGTGAAGCTGAAAATGCCGTCTGAGACAATCAGTAAACTCTCAAAAAAAAAATAGCAGTCGTTAACAACCACTAATCTGCACTGTGCCCCCGTGGTGGTTTGTGGCCTGTTCTTTCTATCCATCCATAGGGAAGGCTCGTGCCCCAGCGGTGGGGACATAAATGAGCTGATGATGATGATGACGAATCCGCACTCGGCCCGCGTGGTAGTTTGTTTCCCGTTCTGCCTATTCATCCATAGGGAAGGCTCGTGCCCCAGCAGTGGGGACATATGTAAATGAGCTGATGATGATGATGATGATTATTCTTAGCCTATATCGTCCCACTGCAGGGCAAAGGCTTCTCTTCCCTTTTTCCTACAAGGCCGAAAACGACATCGCGGCCGACCTAGACGGACATGGCGGGACGAATTGGATTAATTTTTGAATGATTTGTCCCAGAAAGTTACAAACCCAAAAAGCTATTAATAATATTAATCTTATTAATTTATATACGAGTATGTTATCTTATTTCCAGACATGGGCGGTGTCAGGGGTGCTGCTAAACATGTTAGGCCAAGGCATGGTCCTCAGCTACCCGTCCTGCCTGCTGCCAGCCCTGAATGATCCGGACTCGCCAATCCAAGTCACTCTCCAGACCGCATCATGGTTAGGTAAGTTCAACCTTTGACTCGGGTTTAGAGCCTTTTTTGCCATTTGCGTAGTAGTAGTATCTATATATTAATACGTGAAGCAAAAACTTTGTACCCGTTTTTACGAAAATTGAGCGGACGGAGGGGTATGAAATTTCGCACACTTATAGTTTATGTAGAGAATCCGAATGTTAATATTTTTTTAATTATGCATAAAAAATACATTAAATCAATAACAACAACATTACACACACTACCATGTATTTGACACACACATATTGTTTGTCTTTAATGCGGCCGACATCTGTCAATGCCAATCCAAACCATGAAGCTGTATCCAAACTCACATTCTATATTTTTAAATTTTTCATTGCTCAGGATACAATCCGTGCAGCCTTAATAAAATTACGGTCGAATTTCGACCACTGGGCGACCATTAGTGAAGTAAATAGCCTATAACTGTCGCACTGTTGGGCAAAATTCTCCATTATAGAAATCAAGTCATCGCTACAAGTGATGGGTAATGGCTTAATCACCACGCTTGCCAAATGCGGGTTGGTGATCACAAATCCGGGCTCAAATCGAAAAATCCGAAATACATTTTGCCCGACCTGGGAATTGAAGCCGGGACCTTCGGATATCGGGCCGAGTGCTCTGCCACTCAGCTATCGAGGCGATAGTACTTATAATGTATCGAGGAGCTCGATGGTATAGTGATTTACGCGCCCGGTCAGCGATTGCTTACGCAAGGCCGGTCATCGGATGAGTGACCTAAAAATTTATTATCACAAGCTCCTCCGTGCTTCGAAGAGCACGTTAAGCCGTTGGTTCCAGCTGCATTAGCAGTCGTTAACAACCACCAATCTTCACTGGGCCCGCGTGATGTTTTATGGCCCGTTCTCCTTATCCATCCATAGGGATGGCTCTTGCCCCAGCAGTCGGGACATAAAATGAGCTGATGATGATGACGATGAATGTATCAGCAATGTTTCTAGTATAGTCTGCAAATATAATATTAACATAGATGCTTTGATTTCACAGCATCATCCGTCGGCCTGTCCAGTATGCTGGGCTTCATCGTGTCATCATTCCTCATGGAGTGGTGGGGTCGGAAATGGTCACACGCTTTGGTCATCCTGCCAGGAACATGCGGCTGGCTCCTCATATACTTCGCGAAAGACGTCACCACCCTCATGATCGGAAGAGTCTTGGGAGGGATTACTGCGGGAGCCACAGTCACATTGGGTGCAGTAGTCATCGGAGAATATACAAGTCCTCATCACAGAGGGATGTTCTTGAACTTGAAAACCGCCGCAGTCTGTTTGGGTAACTCGTTTATGCATTTGCTCAGTCACTTCTTTCACTGGAGGGTCGTGGCCATCTTCGCTTTGGTGCCACATATTCTGGCGCTGGCAATAGTGTGCACTTGGCCTGAAAGCCCAGCATGGTTAGCATCGAAGACGCAATACGAAAAGAGTCAAAAAGCGTTCTTCTGGCTAAGGGGAACCAGTCTAGAATCAAAAAAGGAACATGCAGAGCTCATAAAAGCGCAAAGAGAAAGATTCTCCCATTCATCTAAACCTTCATCTGCACTGAGTAGTATTAAGGAGTTCTTCAAGAAGTTCGGGAGGAATGACTTTCTGAAGCCAGTGTTCATCATTATTTTTGGTGCTATCGTTCTCGAAGCTAGCGGCAGACACAACTTCCCGGCATACGCGTCAATCATTATTCAAGAGATCAGCGGCAGTAAATCGCAATCATTCTTTTTCACGTTATTCATCGACTTGATAATTACTGTCAGCGCGATCTCTTCTTCTGTCCTCGTGAAGGTAATGAAGAGAAGAACCCTTTTGTTCTCCACTGGCCTGGCAGCTTTGGTAGTTTTATTCAGTACTTGCGGTTATCTATTTCTGGTGTCAAGAGAAATATTAAGCAAAGAACACACGTGGGTACCTTTGTCTATGCTAGTTGTATACTTCATGCTGGCCAATTTGGGCTGTACTCCTATACCGTACGCTTTCTTAGGTGAAGTCTTCCCGTTGGCACATAGAAGTGCAGGTTCTGCAGTGTCGGGAATAACGTTGTCATTATTTTTGATGGTAGCTCTGAAAGTAACTCCTTACCTGCTGGTGAGTGTGGGTGTCCATGGCACGTTCGCCTTGTTCGGAGTAGCGTTGGCAGGTGGTCTGCTGGCCTTGTACTTCATATTGCCAGAAACAAAGGATAGGACACTGCAAGAGATTGAAGATTACTTCAACGGCTTGAAGTTTAGAGACCATGCAGTGAAAGAAGACGAAGAAGTTAACCTAAAGATGCTGACCTAGGAGATAATGATATCTTCACACAAACAGTCTGCCTTTATCATGCATCAAAGTGCTGATTTTTTTCAGGATTGGAACACGTCAATGAAAAATAGAAGTTGGATGGTAAAATAGAAGATTTATGGTAAAATAGTTGTTGTATAGTAAAAAAGAAGTTGTCTAGTAAAATAAAATGTGTATGTTAAAATGTAGTTATATGGTAAAATAGAGGTTGTATGGTAAAATTGTAACTTTCCACGTTTGCCACTAGGCGCAGCTGAGATACAAATTCTTGTTTTCGTTAAATGTGATCGAACGGGGAAAAAATATCACATAATACACTTAGCAATTTGTAAATAGATTTAACTTTAGCTCACGCTTTGAAGTTAGGTACAGGTTCATCATCATCATCAGCTCATTTTTGTCCCCACTGCTGGGGCACGAGCCTTCCCTATGGATGGATAGGGAGAACGGGCCATAAACCACCACGCGGGCCCAGTGCGGGTTGGTGGTTGTTAACGACTGCTAATGCGGCCGGGACCCACGGTTTTACGTGCCTTCCGAAGCACGGAGGAGGAGGTACAGGTTATGTGTCTGTTTATTTATAAAATTCCTAATTTAGTACACTACCAACTAAGCTATTGTGCACCTGACCGATGTCATGATGTGCGGGTTCGAGTCCCGCTAGTGAAATTTTTTTAACACTTTCTTTTTTCAATCAAATAAATTTTTTCAATCAAATTGTAATTTGTTCGCAACAAAATTTGCATATAATTAATTATATATAGGTACTTAACCATAATTCTTAGTTTAGGTTAAATAAAATAAGAAAATAGGTTAAATTATTAGACTGAATATTTAAATTACTTCTATTGGAACTCCCTTCTTATGTCAGGGGCAGTTTAATATTGTAGTTAATTAATATAATGATTTAATTATATAGAAAGATGTATTATTAACAGGCGATTGAACAAGGTGATAAGCACTTCGTATATTTTAGTAAGTATAGTAAAATAAACAAAATTGAGTCACAAAAAATAATGAAATGGATCATTGAATCAATATTGAGCAGTAAAATAACTAAATGGGCAGATACGTGTGGGTAGTTGATAAATCGGGATTAGTCGGTAAGAAATCTCATTCTAAGCAGTTCTATAAACAATGAGGTGGTAAATTAAATAAAATAAACCTCGTGTATTAGGTTGTTGAGCACCACACACCACAATCTTATGCCGCTCCCCCCTTCCGTGTCGATTCAGTCCATTTGTCGAGTCGAGTCCATTTTTTCGCAACAATATTTGCGTAAAATTATATGTATATAATCATAAATATAGCTTGCCTAATTCTTAACTGGTCTTTCAATATTTGTAAAAATATTAAGATCGGATGTTGATGACGTAGTTGTCGACATTGAATAGGGCTCCTTTGGCTTATAAAATAACAATAGATAGTGTTGATTAATTTCGGCGAGTTGGATTGAGCCACGATAGCATAGTTGGCAGTGCACCTGATCCGGCATGTCATGGGGTGCGGGTTCGAGTCCCGCTCGTGGAATTTTTTCAACACTTTGTCTTTTTGCAAATAGTCCCTCTTACTTTAGTTACTCTAGTGACTAGACTTATACAAAATACGAGACGTTTTTATACAAAAACATAAATTCGTATTAATTGTTGCCAAAATGGTATATTTGCCTTAAAGAAATATTCAAATATAAAACAAAAGCTATTGCTATAATGCTACAATTGTTTGTATAGACTTGACAAAATCGAATCGTCTCAGCTAGTTTTATAAGTGATATTTTTAGTTTCGATTCGATTCGAATAAAAATCATACAAGTTGATAAATTATAAAAGTGGCTAACACTTCTTGGAGGGAAAGTGAAGAGTTATGTCTCGTGTGTCTCTAGTGTCGATATTGTTATTATTATAATTATGGTAAATAGTATAAAGAAAAAATATTTGTTGCTCTTTTTGAGATACTTTTTATTGGAGCCCGCTATCTCAAAAACAATTGCGCGCATGAAAAAGTGTTTCAAGTAAAATTTTTCGAAAGTTTTATGATTGACGCATGTGTCTATTGACAGGCCTACGTCACTCCATGTACTTGCGCGCGTTAGGTACCTACCGAGCGGCTTACCGCCGGCGATATAAAAGCCAGTGGACTGTCGCAAGCGCTCGTTATCGTACGCTCGTTCGCTGTGCACGTTGCGTCATCCATAAAACATCGATCATTTGTAGGTATTCTGTAGTTATTATTAAATAAGTATTGTAAATAGTGAATAAGTTTAATATAAATGTTGATCGACATTTGTGTGGTTTAGATTATTGTAAACAGTAATTAGGTGATTTAAAATCTCGTTTCAATAATATAAACCAATGCCGCCCGCGCCTGGAAATTTTTGTGAAGTTGATAATTGTAAATCAAACAAAAGGAATAAAAACCTGTCATTTTTTAGTTTGCCTGTTGATGAAGAATCTACCTAATGAAACTATTTTAAGTATAGGTACATTATAGATACGTACTTATTTAGATGAATTTATAGAAGGGAATAGGTTTGTTTTAATTACTTACTTTCAACATTAAAGGCGGATTTTGAGGCACAACATAAAAATATAAATCTAAAAATGTATGAAACAATGTATGTATGAAATCGATTACGTTCCGACTCGCGTCGCGACACGACGCGTCAGACAAATATAAATGACCTGTGACTATGTCTGCATTAAAGTTGTGACAACACGTTTGGTGTGGTGGTTAGTGACCCAACCTGCCACGTCAGCGGTCGTGGGTTCGAATCCCGTTAGGGGCAAATGTTTGTATGATGAATGTGGATACCTATTTTATACTCGAGTTATGGGTGTTTATACTCGAGTTATAAGGAATATAATCCATCTCTATCTACTCAGTTCTCTTTCATATCATAACACTTTCATACGAAGGAAAATCTATATTCCAGCAGTGGGATATTATGGACTGATGATGATGAAGATTTATAACTAAGTAGGTAATTCATTTAATATCATAGGTAACATTATAATGTTCTCTCATGGAACTCGGATTCATACTGATCATAAACAATTGAGCTTTTCAATTTATCATTCATTTTAATTTAGATTACAAAGCTTAAACAAGCCATTTAGACACAGGTTAATTTAGGTACAAGTTATTGTGTGTGAACAATATTTTTATCGTAGCAACAGCCCTATCATTACTACGATGGTAGCAAGGCCGCGCGGCTGCCAATCGATAACAACTCCATAGTCGAGCCTATTAGGCATAATTTAGCACGCAGCGGTCGCCGACGCGTCGCGACGAAATGAAGTAGGCTATTAACGCGGTAGGTATACGAATTTTTGTAGGGAGTGATTTATCTGTTACGAAGTAACTATTACCTAATCTGTGCTATTGATCCAGACGATCCAACAACATTGACACTTTTTCATTTCCTTATCGGTAGCGGTATCCAATCAAACATTGCCAGAGACACTCGCAAATAGTGACTTGGTAGGCCGCTCCGAGTGGAAGAAAGCTTTGAAGTTGTCCGATCATTTCTGGAGCCAATGGGTGCGTGAGGTCTTGCTGACAATGCAAACGCGAACACATGCGAGGGGTGATGGCGGCCAAGACCTACGGACAGGAGACGTGGTTATCATTGTTCCATAGTTCCATAGTATTATGTCATACGGATTATTGTTATGGAGATCAGCAGCAGATTTAGGTCGAATTTTCATTCTCCAGTAAAGGGCAGTCCGGTTTATATAAGGTCACTTTTATCAACTGCAAATATTTGGACAAAACATCTAATTATATCAGAGAAATAAGGCCCTAGCATTTAAAAAAAAATTCAGGCCAGTGTCTTAACTTTTCCTGACACAAAAATTGTAATATTTTTAAGAGCGGCATCTCTGTCGGCTCTTTTGAATGAAACTAGAGGCACGTGTAATCGGTGAAGGCATTGCGGCCTCTCTGTTTCGGCTCCTTTGAATTGAAACTACCGAAAGTGCTTTAAACGTTTTTCTTGAAAACTAGCGTTTAACAAATTAATTTTTTTTCATAAAAATAGTTTATATATGTTGTTGAATGTATCCTCAAAATATTTGCAGTTGATAAAATGTGACCTTATATAAAAGTTAGTTGTTTAAAAAGAATCCTTTTTTGTACCCTTTGCGGGGTCCATGGCCACAGAAACACTGAGGTGATCTCAGTCGTTTCATAACAACATTTTTTTTTAATTCGTTGCGTTTCCTGTAAAGTCAAATTAGGTCACGGTCGGGGTCAGAAACTGTGTGACCTTATATGAAATGAAAATGAAATGAAAATGAAAAATGTTTATTCAACAAAAATAGGGTAATGCATGATTGATAATACAGTGTACTCTAAGGCAACAATACATCCTACTTTGTTGTACAGATTTATCAACAGTTTACCTGTGACATCAACACTAAAAAAATTTTTGTTTCGTTGATGCCAGTATGTTTAACATGAAAAAATAGCCTCATCTTATTCTAAATTTACTTTCATAAAATTACTAATTACATAATTATATACTATTTTGTTTTAATTCCGACTGTTGCTAAAAAATTAATAAAACCTAATATATAAAATATAACAAAGTAATAAAAATATATATAATAGATGTGAATTGGCATAACACAGATTTGTCAAAATGTATGTGATGAATATATACATATATATACATATATACATATATATATATATATATATATATATATATATATATTTGTAAAATAATAATGATATATATTAAACGAAACATTAGTTTATGAAACTTATATAGAGTATTTGATTATGACAGCATTACAAATAATTTTTCTGTGGAATCGTAAGTAAGGGTTGAGAGCCATTTTGCTACGAGTCTTTTGGCGTCATAAACTGTAGCAGATTTCAGATTACAAAAAGAAACAGCCTTGTTGTAAATCATACGATTTATAAAAGGAGGAAAACGTTGGGCGAAAGAGGTATTAACTGGGCGAACTGGAATTTTGAATACTCTCTTTAATAATAATTGGTTGTAGTTTTCTGATTGAAGAGTTGTTTTATGGGTAAATATAGTTGATTTTAGGATAAATAACTGTCGAACGGTTAAGACTGAGCTGTCCTTATACAGATATACACTATACTATATATACTAGTAAAGCCACGTGATTCCTTAAAGGATTTATTTAAAGATACTTATTTATTTATTATCTTAGGAAGACTATCGACTTATGCAATAAATGAATAGCTACAAACTTATAGATATTACAGAAAAATCGTTAAAAAGCCTCCACTGTTAGAAACGACTTAAATAACAAAGGAGCAATACTCGCACCAAAGCACAGTTGTACAAAATGCTTAACGTTAAAGCTAACTACAAAAATAAGTAAAGTAAATTTCGGGTATTTACTCATTTAATTAAATTTAATCTTATACAAAAAAAATAGCATCGAAATTATTTTTGAATCCTTATTTACATACTAAATAATTAAATTTACGAAGAAGCCTTTACTAAGTTGCCTTCTCAATGAAAGTAAGCTGCCCCCCAACCGCCTCTCTCACTTTCGATCGCTTTGAAGACGAGGACCTCGCCTCGCCTTCTAATATAATATCGAAATATAATATCGAATAATATCGAAAGCTATAGCCTATAGCTTTCGATATTGCTTTCATATTCCTTTCGAAATGACAAGTAGACGCCTCCTCCTCGCCTCGCCTTCAAAGCGATCGAAAGCGAGAGAGTTAGGCGGTCGGCCCCCCTGGTACCTACCTATTGAAAAGATCAACGTTGAGCTAGCGAGATTTTTTCTTGTTTCCTCGCTTCTGCCAGTAGGATACCAGTGAAGAACGTCTTTCCGGTGCCTCCTGGCGCGTCCAAGAAAAATATTTCGCCTGTTTGCTGTTCAACACTTCGGACGACTCTGTCGAATATGTGCCGTTGCTCTATATTCAGCCTGGGGATGTTGGTACTGACGACAGCTGCCATTTGCTCTCGGTCGTAATGAGTTGCTTCCTCGTAATCTTTATTTATATGGAGCTGATGTGGTCGTGTCGGTTGGGGTAAACAATAACTATCTGAGAGAATTACCACCAATCGTAGTGAGAGGAGCTCGATGGCGCAGTGGATAACGCGCGCGGTCTGCGAGTGCTGAGGTTAAGCAACTTTCACAAGGTTTGCTTACTGTCGAATATTGCTTACGTCTAAAACGCTAAAATATAAGTTTTTCTTTACTTGGAAATCATTGTTTTATTCTAGTTATACAAAATATGAGATTTATAAATTATCATGTTACGTACCTACCTACACAGATACTTATAAATAATAAGTTATAGTAAGTACCATACCAAATGAAGCCATTTTAGTAAGTATTACCTACAAATATAAAATACGGAAAACGGAAATATAATATAAAGTACGGAACGCACAAACGGGCAAATGCGCGTGCGGTGACGCCGGCCGTGACAGGCCGACTGAGCATTCTGTTAAAGGCGAAGGGTAAGGGCACACTAGCGCCGCTAATGGATTTAATTTGATAACTGCTAAACTGGATTTTTTTTCAAACATTGCGGACCTTCCGACACTAAACAAACATCTATTATTTAATAATTGTGCACTACTTTTAGGTTTGTTTTTGTATTCATTCGCTAACACCATAAGTGGCCATTGTTTGTGAATAAATGCGATAACCCGTTTTGTGAATAAACCACGCAACAAAAAGTAGTGCACAATTATTAAATAAATACTATGGATGCTTTCCTGTTGTCGGACGGTACGCAATGTTTAAAAAAGATCCGGTCCGTTAGCAATTGTCTAATTATCAATTGGTGGCGCTAGTGTGCCTTACTTACCCTTCGTCTTAACAGGTACTCTCATATCGCGACCTTGAGCCCGTCCGGAGCGGGAGTTTCCGTTCTACTGTGTTATTGTTTATTCTTATGCCATCTGTTAGTTAAGCTGGGTACTCGATTTGCACCTCCTTCCTAAGTAGGAGCCATAAGATTCAGGTGCAAACTTAACTCAATCGAGTGTAGTGGCTACCCCCCCCCCCCCCCCTTTTAGAGGTTAAATTTTTATAGCCTACAATCTGGCCGGGGATTTTCTCGACAGATTAGTAATGTTTACATAAAAATCCGTTCAGCCATTTTCACGTGATGCGCGGTTGAAGAAACAGACAAAAAAACAAAAATTCTAAAAACTGTTGGAACGTGTTCTGTTATCGATTCTAAGTATCCTCAGTCAACTTTTTTTCGAATCTCTTTCATGGACAGACTTTCGACCCTCTTTAGCTTTATTATAATTATGTATATTTACAAATTTTATTATTTTAATTGTCATGCAATAAATTTGAATATGGAAATGTAAGTACACCATGTCCAATTTCTTACAGTCTATCTGTGTTAATTGTGTAAAGCTGTATATAATATCTGTTATGTCTATTTGTTTACAAGTCATAAAATAGCACCTGGTCATACAACGAGACGCATAGGTGCGTTAGTTGCGGTGGTGCGGCTGCGAAGCGAGCTCGCGGTAACACTATTGTCTGGATTGTTGTACAAAAGTTTTTAATTACAATAAAAAATGTGTTTAAACAACTTTTCGCCGTATACTAAACAGGTAAGTACTGATACGTGTAACAAAAATAGCTGTCAGTATAAACTTACTTTCTTTTTTCGTTTTTCCTCGATGGCCCAGAGGCAAAGCGGTCTGCTCGATTTTTCGATGCATAGCCCAGGTTTGTAATGAAAACGTCGTTCTACAAGGTTCGTGTTTGGATCCTGTCTTGTTTGGCATATTTGTAAATGACATACCCAATTACACAAGTTTTCTGAGCCTTACTTGTATGCGGATGACTTGAAATCTGTAGGATATTTGACGGCCTAGATGACTCGAATAAACTCCAAAATGATCTTGATGTAATGTTCAAATAATTAGAACAAAAACACAAATGTTGAAAAAAATTTTCACGAGCAGGATTTGAACCGGCAAAAATTTTATCAACATTTGTGTTTTTGTAATTTGTTCGCAACAAAATTTGCGTTAAAAAATATTGTGAACATTTTCAAAATAGCTTGCTTACTTCTTAACTGATCTTTAATATTTGTAAAAATATTATGATCGGATGTTAGTGACGGTAGTTGTTGACATTGAATGGGCGCCTTTGGCTTTCAAAGTAAAAAGTGTTGAATAATTTCGGCGGGCTGGTTAGAACCACGATAGCTCAATTGGAAGAGCACCTGACCCGGTATGTCAGAAGGGTGCAGGTTCAAATATAGAATAGAATATTTTAGAATATTTAGAATATTTATTTCAAGTAATAATTACAACTCATCAAATCCTGCTCGTGAAAAAAATTTTCAACATTTGTGTTATTGATCTTGATGAGATTTCCAAATGGTGCAATAGCAACAGAATGAATCTGAATAGCAATAAATATTTTTTTGTACAATTTACGCGAAAAGGAAACGTAGTTTCCTATAAATATCACATAAATAGGAGCTACATTCAGCAACTGGATCGGATACGAGATTTATGTGTTATCTTTGACCAAAAATTAACGTTTGTCCCTCATATTGAAGAGGTAACAAACAGAGCCTCTAGAATGCTGGGATTTGTTCTGCGAAATATTAAGGTGTCTATTACGTTAAGTAGTCTATTACGCAGTATACTAGAGTACTGCGTGGTTGTGTGGAGACCACACTATGCTACTCATACATTGAGACTTGAAAGGGTACAGAAAAGATTTGTAAACACTTAACCTTATCTGTTTGGAAACAATGTAAACAGACGTTGGTGAATTTTATGAATAAATTAAAAAAAAAAAAAACGAAAATAGTGTAATAAAATAAATTGGAGTTTTTGTATGGAAAAGTATATCAACGTAACTCTGCCGAGTTACGTAGATATGCATAGCATGCATAGCATGCATGCAAATACCTATTTAGGATCTTTCTGTAATATAATTTACTGTATTCTCTTTCAGATTTATTACTTTTTTCATGTTTTTTAAATATTATTTGGTACTACGCCGGTGGTAGAGATGACAATGGGGACGATATTCTTGTTTCCAGATTCGAATAATTTCTCCTCTTAGGTCTGCGTATTTACTTTTCCAATTCCTACTCCCTCCTCAAGTTCCAACTCCTTCCTTAAGGTCAGCAACGCATCTGCGATTCCTCTGGTTTTGCAGGTGTCCATGGGCGGCGGTGATTACTTTCCATCAGGTGATCCGCGTGCTCGTTTGCCTACTTTTAACATTTAAAAAAATAGACTACAAATAAATGCAAATGTCTTTCATAATACTTTATAAAAATAAATAATAGTAAAATAAATATTTATTTTCAGGCAACAAAGTTTTTACAAATTAACGTAAACATACCAATATAAACAATTATTGTTAGTAAATAAAACTTATAGCTATGTTAGTATTTAGGCACATCCTTGTGCTGGTCCGGTGGTGTTAGCTGGCAGTCTACCACGAAAGCGCCGGTACACCACGCCCTTCGGCCAGATGTCCTCCTTCATGATTTTATAAAAGTATATATAATTAAAATGGAGCAGAACCTCAGACTATATTTTTTGATATTGAATAAAATAAATTCATTTCATTTCTTTGTAAGCAACATTTCAATCTCCTATCATACTGGGTGAACTTGGAATTAAAAAGCCGGAACAAATCACAACATATTTAATTTTTAACCTACTTACACATATATTTTTTTGTAAATTTAGTACTTTTATTTAATCTGTGCAGTCTCTTACGCCCATTCTTCTTCACAGCTAAAAAAAGCTGAGCGTTAACCTTATTCGAGCCGAACTAGTAATAACTGACTAGCTGACATCTAGCTCGTCCAAACAAAATGAATGTAAAAAAAAGTTTGAGCAGTTTTTAATATTGACTTGTAAATAATTATAATTTCAGACATGGACAGTGTCAGGCGTTCTCATCTGCATGGTAGGCTGCAGCTTCCAACTGGGTTACGTGTCAACTCTTCTGACTGATCTAAGGCAACCCGATTCTCCCATCAAAGTCGACCTGAATACAGCATCATGGTTGGGTAAGTAACGTCAACTTCCAAGAGCGATGAACCGTTGACTTATTAAAAACTAAAGCACTATTATCATCATCACATAAGTAATAGGTATATCGTCCATCACACATAGGGATAACGGGCCATATACCACCACTTGGGCCCAGTGAATATTGGTGGTTGTTAACGACTGCTAATGCAGCTGGGACCAACGGCTTTACGTGCCTTTCGAAGCACGGAAGAGGTCGAGATGATTAATCTTAGGTCACCCATCCGATGACTGGCCTTTGCGAAAGTTGCCTAACATTAGCAATTGCATGTGTGATTATTTATGCGTAATGTATAAACTTTGTTCACAGCATCCTGCATAGGACTAACTTTCGGGGTGGGTGCGTTCCTATCCTCCGCTCTAATGGCGTGGATCGGGCGGCGCATGACCATGATCGTATGCATCATACCAGGGATCGTTTGCTGGCTTTTCATATACTATGCGCAAGACATCACAGTACTCATGTTCGGGCGAGCATTGGGCGGTATCACGACTGGGGGGATCTCCTATTTGGGCGCAGTCTTCATCGGAGAGTGTACGTGCCCGAAGCTTCGAGGAATGTATCTGGCCTTAAAGACAACATCGATCTGCGTAGGAGCCCTGATAATACATCTTCTGGGCATGTTTCTTCACTATAAACCGTTAGCATTAATATGTTTTGTTGTGCAAACGATATCTATCGTTTTGATAACCATGTCTCCGGAGAGCCCGCATTGGTTGGCTTCCAAAAAGCGATATAAGGAAAGTGAATCTGTGTTCTACTGGCTGAGAGGTAGAGACGAGCAGTCGGAGAGGGAGTACGAGGAATTGGTGAGGAACCAAAAGGATATATCGTCCAGAGAAAGGTCAGGCACCATGCTAATGCAGGCCAAGGAGTTCTGCAAAAAGTTTGTGAGGCGCGACTTCGTGATTCCGTGCTCCATAGTGTTTGTAGCTTTTTTACTACTGGAATGTTCTGGCAGACATTACTTTCCAGCGTACGCACCGCAAATCGTTGAAAAGTTAACAGGAAACAAGAGCTCGGCATTCGTATATACGCTGGGCTTAGATTTGACGATCACATCTAGCAGTATTGCTTCGTCTCTCCTGATAAGAAAGATGAAGCGTAGGACACTCTTATTTGGTACTGGTATCGCCGCAACCGTTGTTCTATTTATGGCTTGTCTTTATGTATTTTTACTAGCTAAAGATTGGATACCAGACAAATTTTCGTGGGTTGCTCTCTGCTTGTTTGTGCCGTACTTTGCTTTGGTTAACTTGGGCAGCACGCCTATACCGTTGGCGTTATTAGGCGAGATATTCCCAATGGAGCACCGAGCTACCGGCTCATTAGTAGCTGGAGGGATAATGTCCTTTGGTCTGTGGGCTTCAATGAAAGCGCCACCGTATATGTTGGCTAATACAAATGTGTATGGCACCTTCTTTATATTTGGTGTGCTCCAAGTTATTGCGCTTTTCATATTATACTTAATTCTCCCTGAAACTAAAGATAGAACGTTGGAAGAGATTGAATACTATTTTAATAAGAGATGTTTTAAGGATGCAGCGGCATCTGCTGATGAACATAAACCTTTGGGAGCAGACTGACTGACAAGCTAAATGTTTAAGTGTTAGGTAATGATTAAGTTGTTTTAACTTAGCTGTAATAAAAAAATGTATAAGCACCAGTTAGCTTCTAGCCACTCTTAAGCTCGTGATAAAAGAAAGTGTATCGAAATGAGTCTGTAAGTGTACTTTAATATATATTTTATACTTTTAGTATAATGTGGCAATTTTTAATTTTTCTTGTTAAATATGAAACAGAATAATAAGATAGAATTTACACTTATTATTAACCAATATTAGAAGCTAATGGCCCTGATGGCATCCCAGCAATAGTTTTAAAAATGTGTGCAGCGGAGTTGTCCCCCGTGTTAACTCGTCTTTACCGTCTCCCGCTTTCTTCAGGTTGTGTGCCGAAATCTTCGTTGGTTGCTAATGTGCAACCGGTTCCGAAAAAAGGAGATCGGTCAAATCCGACTAATTACCGCCCAATAGCCGTTACTTCAGTTTTGTGTAAAGTCATGGAGCGTATTCTAAACAAACAGCTTATCCGCTACCTAGAAGAACACCCCTTAATTCACGATCGCCAATACGGGTTTCGGCCGAAACGGTCAACGGGTGATCTTCTAGCGTTCGTTACACATCTCTGGGGTGAGAATATTGATAAGCGTGACGAGTCGGTGGCTGTTAGCCTTGACATAGCCAAAGCTTTTGATCAGGTCTGGCACAAAACCCTTCTTTCAAAGCTCCCGGCATACGGTCTGCCTGCCCAGTTCTGCAACTGGGTCGCTGGCTTCCTACATGAGCGTAGAATCCGAGTACTCTCAGACGGATGCGCTTCGCGGTTCATGTCAGTGAACGCTGGTGTCCCTCAGGGGTCCATTCTATCCCCCACGCTGTTCCTTCTGCATATCAATGATATGCTTCTACTTGGAAATATTCATTGCTATGCAAATGATAGTACAGTGCACGGTAGGTATAACGGTCACCCAGCGGCTGGGCAGGTCGAGACTGAAGAGAAACGAGTAAATCTTGTCATTGAGCTCAATCAGGTATTGAACCTCATATTTAAATGGGGCTCCAATAACCTTGTTGAGTTCAATGCCAAGAAAACACAGGAATGCGCATTCACGGCAAAAAAGTCGCCATTCCTACCCCTTCCCTATCTTCAAGGCACATCACTCGGCCTGCAGAGCAGTATTAACGTGCTCGGTATGGAGATTCGCTGCGATCAGAACCAGAGGGACTATATCGAAGCCGTGATAAAAACAGCGTCACGTAAACTCGTTGTTCTGAAGTCCTCGATTCTTCACGCAAGATCAGTTGTGCCTTTTGGGCCAATTGGCACCTTGTGGGCCGGCCGGGTGAGGGTGACCGATGCTGCGTTGTTTTCACGCTGCACCAGTTATCTTTGCGTCTGGACTCCGTTTCCACATAACATCAGGGAGTGGAGTGGAGTCATTTGCCGAGCGATGAATAAAAAAAAGTTTTTTGCATTTAAAGTCAATTAAAAGTTAATATGGAATCGAAACAGCGCCATTTAGTGACATGTAGGTTTTCCAAGTTCATTACTAAGATACTAACACTGTTTCGACTCGTGTACCGTTTGTACAGTTACGAGTATTCTCAAGTACAGTCAAAGTCAAAAATTTAGATACAAGTATCATGTAAGTAGTCATATAAAGGCCCAAAGAATTGTATTCTTCTGAATGCAAGTAAATATGTTCCTCATCCTCATCCTCATCAGCTCATTTTTATATCCCCACTGCTGGGGCACGAGCCTTCCCTGTGGATGGATAGGGAGAACAGGCCATAAACCACCACGCGGGCCCAGTGCGGATTGGTGGTTGGTTACGACTGCTAATGCTGCCGGGACCAACGGCTTTACGTGCCTTCCGAAGCACGGAAGAGCTCGAGATGATAAATGTTTGGTCACCCATCCGATGACCGGCCTTTGCGAAAGTTCTTAACCTCAGCACTCGCAGACCGGGCGCGTTAACCACTGCGCCATCGAGCCCCTTCACAATATTGGAAACATAAATATGTAGACTATAGGCATTAATATTATAAAAATCAAAAACACAAATTTATGTATTCGCATTACATTCGTATTACATTCGTATTCGTATTACATTAATTCGACTATTATAAATAAATAAATAAATAAATAAATGTTTCCCACACTCACACCAATTATCTAGCCCCAAGAAAAGCTTCCTTAAGAAACTCGTTATATGGTTAACTAGACAACGGATAAACATACTTAATATACTTAAATACATACTTATTATACATAGGAAACACCCAGACCCGAAACAATATAGAAAAACAGGTATTTCTAAATTGATCCGACCGGGGATCGAACCCGAAACCTCAGAGATAGCGACACCATGAAAACCGGTGTGCAAGCCACTCGACCAAGGACTATTATTATCAAAAACACAAATGTTGAAAAAAAAAAGTTTCCACGAGCAGGATTTGAACCTGCACTCTTCTGACATTCCGGGTCAGGTGCTCTTCCAATTGAGCTATCGTGGTTCTAACCAGCCCGCCGAAATTATTCAACACTTTTTACTTTGAAAGCCAAAGGCGCCCATTCAATGTCAACAACTACCGTCACTAACATCCGATCATAATATTTTTACAAATATTAAAGATCAGTTATGAAGTAAGCAAGCTATTTATAACATGTTCAAATATTTCTTAACGCAAATTTTGTTGCGAACAAATTACAAAAACACAAATGTTGAAAAAATTTCCACGAGCAGGATTTGAACCTGCACCCTTCTGACATTCCGGGTTAGGTGCTCTTCCAATTGAGCTATCGTCGTGGTTCGGAAGGCACGTAAAGCCGTTGGTCTCGGCTGAATTAGCAGTCGTTAACAACCACCAATCCGCACTGGGCCCGCGTGGTGGTTTATGGCCCGTTCTCCCTATCCATCCATAGGGAAGGCTCGTGCCCCAGCAGTGGGGACATAAAATGAGCTGATGATGATGATGATGATGACATTAAATAAATATATTATAATATTTCACGGGCAAAGAGTTTGAAATAGATAACTATATATTGTAATAATGAATGCTTTTAGAATTAGTGGCTGGCAGATTACATTATAAATCAGTATGATGAAGTTCGGCACTTTTGATTGTTAACATATTTTTTTATCATGTGGGTACATATATTAGTAGTGTGTATTCGACAGTTCTGGCTCACTGAATCATCGCGTCCCCAACCCTGTTTTGGTGAGCCAGAACTGTCGTTTCAAGGGTCGACCAAACCTAAAAAAAAAAAAAAAAAAAAAAAAAAAAAAAAAAAAAAAAAAAAGGAAAACCCCCCCATTTGAATCGATTGCGCTGGGTCCCAGAGCGATATCTCTTGCCGTTTCCGAGTTACGTTACTCACGGATGGTCCTTCTTCGTTATCTAATTACCTCTATTGTTAACAATAAGACGACCCTTGCTCCTTATCTAATTGCCTCTATTGTTAACTATCGCTGTGTTTTGGCGATTACACCGTCGGACCGTCCACAATTCTTTCTCATTATCTAATCACCTCCATTGTTCGTTAACAATTGACATTACTTTCCGATATCTTAATGTATTTGGTCGTTTAGGCAAGTTGTTGCAAGAAACATTTCTAAGGATCTCAACTAATATAAAACGCATGCGCATTATTGTGTTCTTACGAAGTCGTGCTTCAACCATTGACAAAGTATAACCTAGTAACCCGAGGACATGGCAGACAGTATGGATGTAAGTATTACATTAATTTACTTTTTTCTTTGTGTCTCTTCCTTATTTTGAGAGACCAACTCTCCAGTGCGTGTCATACTGTTGTTTTTATTGTATTCTTATTTAATACTTACTTTTCTTTTCATTCATTGTTATAGCTCACATGTTGCATGGGTAACACCGTTGATTACGAAGAAAACACCTATAAACAATATTACTTCCCAACATCCGATGATGAAGATACATCCCCATATCCAATCAAGAGAGATAGACCGAACAACGAATCTCTCGACGAATTCTTCGAGGAGCCTCCAAAGAAGAAAAAACCTAAAATACAATCATCTACTGTGGGAAGAGCAACGAAAGATGGGATGGCTTACATCTCAACAAATGAAGACGATGGATCGACGGCAACGCATCTCATAAAGATCGAGATTTACGAGATGAAGAAGCTGACAAACGTCCCACAGTCAGATCACTGGAAACATGCGGATGTGCGAGTGAAATACTACGTTAACAACAAAAGTAAGCACCACCAACGAACTCGACAGTTGATTTATAATATTTCCAAAGATATTACCAAAGTACCTGACTGTAAGAAATATACCTTTAAAAATAAAGATTGAATAAAGTAATAATTAATAAATAATGACTATTTCGATGAGACGACCCCGGTTCGTTATCTAATTTAATTACGAATAAATTTATTCAACATTATTTATATTTCTTTTTTTCTGTATTACTCCTTGATAGGTTTTTTTTCTGTGGTAGGGGATTAAAGTAAAAGGCATTTTTTTTTTGTGTACAGTTTTATTTCATTTTTTTACTTACAAATTTTTTGCTTACCTTTAAACTATGAAAGTCTTAAACATTTGCTTTAACATTATATCATTTTGAAAAGTATCATCAGTAAACATATCAATAAAATCTGTCATACACATACCTCTAAGTTTGAAATACAAATAAAGTAAACAATATTCACCACAAACAGACGAAAATACACTTTGAATAACTTTATGATTATAAATCCATCTATTGGTGTTTTTCCTTAAAAATGATAAATGATAACTTTCAGGTTTACGACCAAAAGTATCAAAGTATTCGCCAACTCCTTTATTGTTGATATATAATGCTATCCAATGTGATCCAGGTCTAGTATCAGGATCAAGATTACTAATCATATAGAAAGGTTGTGTAAATTGTGTTCTACATGCAGATTTTGTTCAACAAACTAAGAACTTATCTAATTCATTTGATTTTCAAACCAACAATTTTATAATTTCCCAAACCGATGATTTGAATATTTTCATGACATCCTTACGCGATACTCTAGCGAACAAAATAAGTGCTTTTGAAAGAAAGGATAGTGGATGGAGTCTTACTAAAATTATATGTATAGAATTGAACATAAACAAGTTTAACCCACTACGAGGCACCTCATTCATTGATTTACCTAAAGATATTAAAGATAAAAAAGCAGTTATTAACGTAAGAAACGCAGATAATTTATGTTTTAAATGGGCATTACTCTCAGCGTTATATCCTTCAAACAAAAATGCAGAGCGAACATCCTCCTACAGTACCCATTTAAATAAGCTTAAATTTGTTGGTGTATCGTTCCCCGTTAAGTTAAATGACATACATAATGTTGAACAGCTAAATAACATCAGTATTAATGTTTTCGGGTTAGAATTTGATAACAAATCAAAGAAACATTCAGTCATTGGGCCTCTTTATTTTACAAAAAATCGCAAAAGCACACATGTCAACCTTTTATATGTGCAAAATGGAATAAATGGACACTATTGTTACATCAAAAACTTATCCCGACTAGTTAGTAAACAAATGACTAATAAAGATGGTGCTGTATACATATGCGATGGATGTTTGTTACGTTTCACAACTAGAGATAGATTAGTTAATCACCAACAACATGACTGCTCGCACATAACCACAACATTACCAAACAGTGAGAAAACTTTAAAAAATTGGTTTGGAAAACCTGTATCAAATGACGAATTAACGTTTGATAAGTTTCAAAAAACAATGAGAATCCCTTTTGTTGTGTATGCTGATTTTGAAGCGTTATTAAATCCTTTACAAACTTCTTCTAATGAATCATTAAAACCGTACACCAATAACGTTCAAAAACATGAGCCTTACAGTTTTGGATATTACATCAAATGCTCATTCGATGATAGTTTGTCTAAATATGTAACATACAGTGGACCAGATTGTGCTAAAGTGTTTATGACTAGATTGCATGAAGACTTAAAATTAATTTGTAAAAAGAATTGTGTTCAAAAATCTCCTAAACCGCTCTCAGCTGTTGATACTGACAGTGTAACTAATGCAAAAACTTGTCACGTTTGTGAAACTGATTTAAGCGGTGAAAAAGTTCTAGTCTTTGATTGGCAAACTGGAGATTTCAGAGGTGTTGCACATGAAGTATGTGAAAAGAAATTCCGTGCTCCCCGTCATATTCCAGTTTTTTTACACAATCTAAGTAATTACGATGCGCATTTTATTGTACATGCACTGAACTTTGTTGAAGGAAATGTCGATATAATTCCACAAAATAAAGAAAAATATATTTCGTTCACTAAACATCTAACAATAAACAATCAAAAAGTTAGCTTGAGATTTGTAGATTCTTTCAAATTTTTACCATGCAGCTTAGATCAACTAGCCAAAATCTTAAAAGACGAACAATTTCGTGAACTCAAAAACAACTTTCCTGCGAAGGAAGATTTCAATCGTCTTCGGAAAAAGGGTGTTTACCCTTATGAGTTCATGACTTCATATGACTGTCTTAATTTAACCACCTTACCTAATCAAGATCAGTTCTATAGTTCACTTACCGATACAGCAATTTCAAATGATGACTATAATCGTGCTAAAGATGTTTGGCAACACTTTGGTTGTCAAAACATGTTGGATTATTCTAACCTGTATCTCAAAACTGATGTTTTGTTGTTAGCTGATGTATTTGAAAATTTCCGCGATCTATGTTTTACAACTTATGGTTTGGATCCTAGCCATTATTATACAGCACCGGGGTTGAGTTGGGATGCCATGCTTAAACAAACAAAAATAAAATTAGAGTTATTAACAGATATTGATCAGATAGCTTTTATCAAATCGGGGATCCGAGGGGGTATATCTCAATGTAGCAATCGACATGCTAAGGCCAATAACCCCTTTTTAGATGATTTTGATGAGAATGAGCCTACATCTTATTTAGCTTATTTTGATGCAAACAATCTATATGGTTGGGCTATGTCACAGTACCTTCCTGAAGGAGGTTTTGAGTGGGTGAGTCCGGAGACAAACTATGAGGTTTCTGACACATCTCCATATGGCTTCATATTAGAAGTAGATTTGGAATATCCTGCAGAACTTCATGATTTGCATTCAGACTTGCCATTATGCCCCGAAAATATATACGCAGGGGGATCAGAAGAAAAAAAGCTTATTCCAAATTTAAATAATAAACAAAAATATGTAATTCACTATATAAACCTAAAACAATGTCTTAAGTTGGGTCTTAAATTAACTAAAATTCATAGAATATTGAAGTTTACACAGAGTCCTTGGTTAAAAAAATACATAGATTTGAACACTGAGCAACGAAAAAAAGCAGATTCAGACTTTGAAAAAGATTTTTATAAACTAATGAATAATTCTGTTTTTGGTAAAACCATGGAAAACGTAGAAAAAAGAGTGAACGTAAAATTACTAACTCACTGGGAAAATCGCGGTAAAACTTTGGGTGTCCAAGACCTAATTGCCAAACCTGAATTTCAAAGCATTTCAGTTTTTTCAGAAAACTTGGTAGCGGTACAGTTGAAAAAAACTAAAGTTTGCTATGATAAACCAATTTATTTAGGCTTATCTATTTTAGACATATCAAAAACTCTCATGTATGATTTTCACTACGAATACATGCTAAAAAAATTTAACAACAAAATCAAATTATTGTACACAGACACCGATAGCTTCATATATCAAATATTTACTAATAATTTCTATGAAGATATTAGAAACGACATAGATACACGATTCGATACATCTAACTATTCTGTTGATAATATCCACCAGTATCCACAAGTTAACAAAAAGAAATTAGGATTTTTTAAAGACGAAAATAATGGTGAAATTGTTAAAGAGTTTGTAGGGTTAAGATCAAAAATGTATGCAATTGAAACGAAAACAAAATTAACAACGAAAGCTAAGGGTGTTAATAAAAGCGTCACGCAAAGGATGTCAATGAAAAATTACAAATCTTGTCTTTTCAATAGAAACATTCAATACAACACTATGTACAGATTTCGATCAATTAAGCATATAATTTTCACACAGCAAATCAATAAAATATCATTGTCTTATAATGACACCAAGAGATATATCTTACCTAATAAAGTAGACACATTAGCATGGGGTCATTATAAATTGCGGTTGCCGATGTAAAAATGTTGTATCTAGATATAAATAATTTTAATGATATTCAGGTTTTATTGTATTGTATTTATTTGTAAGATCAAGCTCATTTTAAATTGTAAATTAACTGTAAATAAATTGTAGATAGTAACAGTAAGTTTTAATTTTAAGTGTATTAGCTCATTATAAATTGTAAATTAAATGTAAATAAATTTTAGATAATAAGAGCAAGTTTTAATTTTAAGTTTATTAGCTGTTATAGTGTAGATTTATTAATGAATTTTAAAAAATAAAAGGACTGATTGTCTTTTGATGAAATGCAACCATTTGTTTTGTGTATATGGTATAAAATTATAAATTATTCAAAAAATTTACCAAAAAAAAAATGTTTTATTTTCTAACTATTATCAATTTTTTGATCATACTTCTACATCACTTCGATCAGAGTAGACGTTTTGGTCTGGTTAATAATCATGTTTCATTTTGAACATCCATTCACCGCAATTGTTGCTGGTCCAAGTGGTTGCGGTAAATCGAACTTTGTGTGTGAATTCCTGAAAAATATAAATCAACTATGTAATACAGAGTTTAAAAATGTCTTGTGGTGTTATGATGAAATGCAACCTTTGTACAACCTAAGTGATGTTACTTATTATCAGGGAATTCCTGATTTAAACATGTTCGATGGTAAAGATTCCCAACTTATAATAATTGATGATCTGATGAGAGAGTGTGATGGTCGGGTAGTTGATATCTTTACTAAGGGAAGTCACCACCGAAATTTAAGTGTATTTTACATAACTCAAAACTTGTTTCATCAGGGTAAAGGTCAACGTGATATTTCCTTGAACTCAAGTTACATAATATATTTTAAAAATCCTCGAGATAGAACACAAATTCGTTTTTTAAGTCGTCAAATTTCACCTGAGAACTCAAAACTGGTTGAAGAGGCTTATAGAGATGCTACTAATAAACCATATGGTTATTTAATGATTGACCTCAAACAAAACACTGATGATGTGTATCGGTTCAAAACAAATATATTTCCGAATGAATATACCGTTTGTTATGTATCTAAGAAGGGGTATAAATACAGTGGTAGCCAACATAAAAACTTCATTCCATAATTATGATACCAAGAGTTACTACGCATACAAACTTTTTAAAAGCATTACATGTGCTTAAACCAAAGTTTCGAAAGGCATTAATAAAATCTTGTAACCAAGAAGAACTACATTGCATTTGTGAGTGCATTCACAACGTTCTTCAAGGAAAAATAACAATTCCTACAAAAGAAAAAAATAAACTAGAAAAATATAAACATATTCTAAGAAAGCTTATTTCGAAAGGAGCAAATAGAACGAGAAAAAACATTATCATACAAAAAGGTGGTGCATTCTTACCGATTATCTTGGGAGCCGTATTGAGTGCATTATTAGGATCAGTCACCAAATAACCACTATGGAAAATGCCAAAAAAATGATATTAATTGAACCCGAAATAATAGAAAAATTAAAAAATGATAACACAAACAGAAACGTGAACAATTTATCACGACTCGACGAAGAAATGAATCATGTTTTAAAAAAGAAAATAGATGATCGAGAAAAATGGCCCCTATATTTACAAACACTACAAAGATATTTGTATTTTATTGGCAAAGATCGAAAGCCTTTAGAAATACCCATAATATCGTTTGATGAAACAGAAATTATAAAAAAAGAAAGCCGTGAGGATCGCCCTCCAGAAGCAATACAAGACTCCTCGAAGATAGTCGAATCCAACGCTGAAGATAAAGAAATTAATTATACTAAAAGTCTTTTAATAAACCTTTTACCCAAGACATACAAAGCAAAAGGTGAGCTCTTAATAGATTTATTATTAAAAAATAAACAAAAAATTTATTGGGATGATAAAGGAACAGTTTACATCGATGACAAGAAAATTTATAAAAGCAACATAGTTGATTTACTCAACGATGTTATAAGACCGTTAAAAAATTCTTCACCAAACGGGTGGTTAGAATTTTCTAAGGCATTAAAGGAATTAAGAGTACCTTTGACTTACATCGGTAATCCAAGAAGAGCAACTTGCATCAATGTTATGTCCAATACTCCGAATTTTGGAAATCGATTTGAATCTAACGTAGAAAAAGATCACGAATATTCTACACCACCTTCAAGTACCATAACGCGTAAAGAAAAAGTCAAAAAGAAAATAGAATGGGAGAAATGGACTCCATATTAGAAATTAACGATATTTACTATGACATTTCTCATCCTGCTGGATATGGAAGTTTAAATCAAATAACAGATGCTATGAAAAATCGAATGACTAGAAAAGAAGTAAAAAATTGGTTAGAATCTCAAGAAACTTACACTCTACATAAACCTGTTCAACGACGGTTTCCTAGAAATAAATACATTTTATCTAATTTTAATGAACTTTGGCAAGTCGATTTAAGTGATATGCGATCTTATAGTGAATATAATGATGGTTTTAATTATATTTTGTGTATCATTGACGTGTTCAGTAAATATGCGTTTGCAAGAGCAATGAGAAAGAAAAATTCTGTTACAGTGAAAAAATGTCTTGCAAGTATATTATCTGAAGCAAAGGCGACTCCCACACATTTGCAATCAGACAAAGGGACTGAGTTTATTTCAAAAGATGTTCAAATGTTTTTAAAAACTTATAACATAAATTATTACACAACTAATAACCCTGATATTAAAGCAAGTATAGTCGAAAGATTCCAAAGAACTTTGAAGACTAAAATGTGGCGCTACTTTACACATAATAATACTTATCGTTACATTGATATCTTAGACAATTTGCTATATTCCTATAATCACAGTTTTCATAGAAGTATAAAAATGAGGCCTTGTGATGTTAATTCAAGTAATATTATGACTGTGTGGCGGAATTTGTATAGTGATAGTGATAGTACAAAATTATCTAAATCACACAAACCAAAATTTAGTATTGGTGATTACGTTAGAATCACAAAATATAAACACATATTCCAAAAAGGTTATGAAACTAATTGGAGTGATGAAATCTTTGTTATTACATCGATTATAGATAGGTCACCTTGGGTGGTATACACCCTTAAAGATTTACAAAATGAAACGATTACTGGAACTTTCTATGAAAAGGAATTGCAGAAGGTTAGTCATGATTCCTCTTCGAAGTATAAAATAGATAAAATACTGAGTACTCGATACTCTGGTCTCAGAAAGGAATTGTTGGTCAAATGGAAAGGTTATCCGAATAAGTTTAATAGTTGGATATTAGCTTCAAGTCTTGAGAAAATATGACGAGTGATAGTTTTTATTTAACGTTACCAAGTAACAGTTCAATGTCATATTTTCCTGAAAACAGAACCACCAACTTCTGTACAAAATTACCGAAGTCGATTAAATTAGAAGGAGAATGGTATGTTGGCATAGTAGAGTTTCAATATCCCTGTACCATGTTTACTGTTCAAGATCATGAAAATATTGTGTACGTTACCAAAAGAATGCAAGTTCCAGGTGATGAAGGAAATGAGTCGGTGGTGACATACAAAACTCATATACCAGCATCCAGTTACGAAAACATTGAAGATGTTTTAACAGCATGTAACTCCAGAGAAGCTTTTATATTACGTTATGACAAGATATCGAAATACATTACTCTCACTAATGAAGATAATAAAATTATTTCTTTACAATTTTCACCAAAGTTAAGTCTTCAACTTGGATTTGATCCAAATACTAATGTGGTTACTAAAAGAGTCAGTAAATTTCCTGCTAATTTATATTTAGGATTACCATCACAGTTATATGTGTACTGTGATATTATCGAACCCCAGATGGTTGGTGATGTCATGTGTTCATTATTAAGAATCATACCATTGGATCCAGCTAAATATACGTATGGATCAAATAAAATGCACATCTTCTCACCTCCACATTATGTATCTGTTATGCGAAGAGAGTTCGATACAATAGAAGTAGATATAAGAACGAACACAGGAGAAAACGTACCATTTCAATTTGGAACGGCTTGTGTTAAACTACACTTTAAGCGGAAATAATAATGTATCCGAAATACAATAATATCTGCCCTTATGAACATTACTATACGCATCAAGCCGGTTCCGGAGTTGGTGTGATTTATAAGGGCGCAGCACATCAACGTGGACACGGTATTGGAAGCTTCTTAGGTGGACTATTCCGTTCAGTATTACCTTTATTGTCGAGTGGGGCTAAAGTTATCGGTAAAGAAGCATTAAATGCTGGTGTAGGACTTTTATCCGACATGGTACACACAAGGCCGCTTAATGAATCCGTAAGAAATCGTGTTAAGGAAGCAACTTCAAATTTAAAAAGGAAATCAGATGAAAAGATAGATCAAGTCATGAGTGGTTCGGGATATAAAAGTAAAAGACAACAGTTACAAAGTATCAGTCAGTCGCAGCAATCAAAACGGAGAGCATTGAAAAAAACGAAGAAGAAGAACAATAATTTAAAAACTAACGACATATTTTCAGTGTAAAAAAAAAAAAAAAATAATAATAATAATAATAATTGTAATAATGTCTTTTTTGCACAATCATTCATGTGAATGTGTTAAGTCCGAGTTGGATTTATTTGCATTACCGTCAACTCAGACTAGTATTGAAAGTGGTCAGTGGGTTCACTACAAACCAATTTCATCGCTTAGTGATGATGGACCAATCGAATTTCAGATTCCTGGAAGTGGTGATGACTACATAGATTTATCACACACTTTGATACACATAAAAGCAAAAATTCTAAATCAGGATTTAACACCTCTGACAGCAACAACTACTGTGGCTCCGGTTAATAATTGGCTACACTCACTCTTTAGCCAGTTAGATGTTTATTTAAATCAAAAACTGATAACACCTCCAAACAATACTTATGGCTATCGAGCTTACATTGAAACACTACTAAATTATGCTCCATCAGCAAAACAATCACACCTAACATGTGGACTCTGGTATGAAGACACATCAGAAAAAATGAATTCAACTGATGAGTCAAATAAAGGATTTACTATTAGACAAAAATTGGTAAAGGAAAGTAAAGAGGTCGAAATGATAGGACATTTACATGGAGACATATTCAACCAAGAAAAGTTTTTAATTAATGGTGTTGAAATGTGTGTGAAATTAGTACGTTCTCGAGATACATTTAATTTAATGTGTTCGTCCAATGATGTAAAATTAAAAGTTTCCATTATTGATGCCACACTTATGATTCGAAAAGCTCGTGTAAACCCTACTGTTCTGCTTGCCCATCAAAAGGTTTTATTATCAACCTCAGCTAAATATCCTATTACTAGGGCTGAAGTAAAAGTTCTAACCATTCCAGCAGGTATTCAGGGAAAAACTCTTGATAATATTTTCCTTGGTCAAGTACCAAAGAGATGTATAGTAGGATTTGTAGATAATACAGCGTTTAATGGATGTCTTACAAAAAATCCTTTTGATTTCGATCATTATGGTATTAGTTCTTTTTGTTTATACATCGATGGAACACAGATTCCTTCCAAAGCTCTACAACCTGTTTTTAGCAACAACTTGTTTACATCAACTTATCATACTTTGTTCTCTGGAACAGGAATTCATTTCCTAAATGAGGGTAACGGTATTTCTAGAGCTGATTACGCTAATGGATACTGTCTAATGGCGTTTGACTTAACTCCAGATTTATCTGCCAATTCAACAGCTCATTGGAATCTTATTCGACATGGAAGTGTTCGGTTAGAAGTTAGATTTGAGACAGCTCTAACACAAACTGTTAATTGTATTGTTTATGCTGAGTTTGATAACATTATAGAAATAGATAAAAATAGGAACATAAGTGTAGATTTTAGTAGTTAAGTCCTAATTGTGTATGAAGACACATGTTTTCATGTTATTATGAATACCTTAGAAATAACAAAATGTTTAAAAAAATTATGTCATTTGCTGGAATTCAATGTTTATGCGGCTAATCGCATTCCTATACATGTTACACAACCTTTCTATATGATTAGTAATCTTGATCCTGATACTAGACCTGGATCACATTGGATAGCATTATATATCAACAATAAAGGAGTTGGCGAATACTTTGATACTTTTGGTCGTAAACCTGAAAGTTATCATTTATCATTTTTAAGGAAAAACACCAATAGATGGATTTATAATCATAAAGTTATTCAAAGTGTATTTTCGTCTGTTTGTGGTGAATATTGTTTACTTTATTTGTATTTCAAACTTAGAGGTATGTGTATGACAGATTTTATTGATATGTTTACTGATGATACTTTTCAAAATGATATAATGTTAAAGCAAATGTTTAAGACTTTCATAGTTTAAAGGTAAGCAAAAAATTTGTAAGTAAAAAAATGAAATAAAACTGTACACAAAAAAAAAATGCCTTTTACTTTAATCCCCTACCACAGAAAAAAAACCTATCAAGGAGTAATACAGAAAAAAAGAAATATAAATAATGTTGAATAAATTTATTCGTAATTAAATTAGATAACGAACCGGGGTCGTCTCATCGAAATAGTCATTATTTATTAATTATTACTTTATTCAATCTTTATTTTTAAAGGTATATTTCTTACAGTCAGGTACTTTGGTAATATCTTTGGAAATATTATAAATCAACTGTCGAGTTCGTTGGTGGTGCTTACTTTTGTTGTTAACGTAGTATTTCACTCGCACATCCGCATGTTTCCAGTGATCTGACTGTGGGACGTTTGTCAGCTTCTTCATCTCGTAAATCTCGATCTTTATGAGATGCGTTGCCGTCGATCCATCGTCTTCATTTGTTGAGATGTAAGCCATCCCATCTTTCGTTGCTCTTCCCACAGTAGATGATTGTATTTTAGGTTTTTTCTTCTTTGGAGGCTCCTCGAAGAATTCGTCGAGAGATTCGTTGTTCGGTCTATCTCTCTTGATTGGATATGGGGATGTATCTTCATCATCGGATGTTGGGAAGTAATATTGTTTATAGGTGTTTTCTTCGTAATCAACGGTGTTACCCATGCAACATGTGAGCTATAACAATGAATGAAAAGAAAAGTAAGTATTAAATAAGAATACAATAAAAACAACAGTATGACACGCACTGGAGAGTTGGTCTCTCAAAATAAGGAAGAGACACAAAGAAAAAAGTAAATTAATGTAATACTTACATCCATACTGTCTGCCATGTCCTCGGGTTACTAGGTTATACTTTGTCAATGGTTGAAGCACGACTTCGTAAGAACACAATAATGCGCATGCGTTTTATATTAGTTGAGATCCTTAGAAATGTTTCTTGCAACAACTTGCCTAAACGACCAAATACATTAAGATATCGGAAAGTAATGTCAATTGTTAACGAACAATGGAGGTGATTAGATAATGAGAAAGAATTGTGGACGGTCCGACGGTGTAATCGCCAAAACACAGCGATAGTTAACAATAGAGGCAATTAGATAAGGAGCAAGGGTCGTCTTATTGTTAACAATAGAGGTAATTAGATAACGAAGAAGGACCATCCGTGAGTAACGTAACTCGGAAACGGCAAGAGATATCGCTCTGGGACCCAGCGCAATCGATTCAAATGGGGGGGGTTTTCCTTTTTTTTTTTTTTTTTTTTTTTTTTTTTAGGTTTGGTCGACCCTTGAAACGACAGTTCTGGCTCACCAAAACAGGGTTGGGGACGCGATGATTCAGTGAGCCAGAACTGTCGAATACACACTACTATTACAATACAACCTACTATCCCAA